>JBAMJV010001790.1:0-97961 GCA_037951105.1 Echinarachnius parma
TCTGGGATCCAAGTCTGTGACCCATGACCTCCTATTCTGATAGTGGGACTAGAAAGAAAGTATGACCCATATAGATAATATGACACTGTTGACCCCCCCCCCCCCCCCCCCCCACCAACTCAAAGAAGGGAAATACCACAAACATTTCTTTATAAAATCATCATCTCGTCCCCCTCCTGCCCATTTACTGGTCGACTGAACAATTTGGCTCAAATATTCACTGAATCCACCTCATAGTCATATTCTTTTTTATTTAATTGCAAGTAAGTAATATTTTCAGGAAGGAATTACCCCTCAACCCCTTGACTACGGGAACCAGTTGGGTTGTGTACAAAGTCTATGTGGATTTCAGAAACTCGAAGGGAATGGGTTAATTATCATCTCAAGATGTGAACCTTGTTTGTGCGTGTGAGAATACAAGCTAGTTCTTGATGATATGGACCTCCCCTGCTATCTATCTGTCTTGTAAAGTTCTTGTTTGTGCGTGTGAGAAGACAAGCTGGTTCTTGATGATATGGACCTCCCCTGCTATCTATCTGTCTTGTGAAGTTCTTGTAAAAGTCAAACAGTGTCTCCATGGAATATCCAACCATCTGTCCTCCTGGTTTATTACACCCCCATCAAAGTTTGGGGGAAAGACCTTCTTTTGACTCTCTGTTTCAAAACAGAGGAACATTTCTTTTTAACCAATCTCCTTCATGGGAAGTACACATGTATGCATCTCCACTCCCCTGGTAGTCTTTGTTGGGAAAATGATACTCTCAATCTTTCAAAACAATGTTGATGATATAGTGTAGATTTTGTTTCTTTACTACTGTCATTCACCTGTTTTATTTCATCTGCACAGATGGCTTGGGAGGGCTGAACATTGTCTTTCTTTCACATTTCCCTTTCAAGTTTCTCTGGTTTTATTCTACATCCTGATAGTTCTGCAAAAAGAAAAAAATAATGTCAAAACAGTGTTTCAAACATTGATGATTATATAGTATCTAGATTGTTTTCGCTACATATCACTGCAGTCCTGTCTTATTTCATCTTCACAGATGGCTTGGGAAGGGATGACATTGTCTTTCTTTCAATCCTCCTTTCAAATTGTTCTGGCTTGTTTTAACTCCTGATAGTTTGGCAAAAAGAATAAATAGTGTCAAAACAATGGTTCATTGATGACATCAATGATGCTGCAGTATAGATCTTGTTTCCTTACCTATTATCACTCAACTGTTTTGTTTCATCTTCACAGATGGCTTGGGGAATGGCCAAATATTGTCTTTCTTTCTTTCAATCCTCCTTTCAAATTGTTCTGGTTTTTAATACCTCCTTGGTAGTTTTGCAAAAGGAATGTATTGTGTCCGTTATTTATTTTTTAGATGACGATATGATATAGCAGGCCTAAATGTTTTTTATATCTGTAATCTCTTTATTCCAGTACATTTCACTGTAAATTGGCTTTTTACAGGTAAAGCTATCATGATTATCAGAAATGACATTCAGTCATTCATCAAACCAATTCTCGTGTGCCAATTTCATGTTAGCATTGAACTTGGTAAAGGTTATCTCCTGAAATTTCCCTATTTCAGCATTCCTTGATGTGCCTTATTTTGCACTTGCACAAAACTAACATATTATTTTGATGTGACCTTGATCTGACTTCAAAAACTATGCTTTGAAGATTTAGAAGAAAGTGTATACATAGGAAGTATTTTTGTGCAGTTTCTATTAAGATGATATATATTACAAAGAATAATAACAATCCTCTACATGATTCACTATAAATGAATACAAAATTAAGTCAAAAGAATACCCTATTCATTACCATCCTCATGTGTACTGGGGCCTATACCAGAAGAATGCGTTGTGTATTTTCTTAAAGCATTTTCTCCAAGATACCTGTGCACAGTATGAATGGCATTCTATTTTCGTCACAAGATTGCATTTACAGAGAAGGGCATGTTATAGATGTGATACATATACTATTTTATTTTATAATATAGGTAGGCATTTACATAGACTTCCCATTTGTGACCTCAATTTCTATTTTTCTCAGGTATCCTATCACAGCATTTGTTGTGGCCTCCATTTGTATGTGTGTTTATGTCTGATGGGCCTCTTGGGAACTTCCATTTAGGGAAGAACATCTTGTCTTTCCCATGCAATACCCCTTTCAGTTCACATTTTCAAAAGGTAGACCATTTCAGGAATGGTCCGGGTGGGTCCAGGTGGGTCCAGGTCCAGGAACAGCCCTTGTGAAGTTAAACCAGGCCTCAATCACCCTGTGGCCTGATTCATCAAATGACCTGGGCCCATATTTATCAACCATGCATGCTAGCTGTCCGGCAAAAAAACATTCGTGCCAGCAAAAATGTAAGATTTCGATTTTCCAAAGGGCCACTAGAAAAAAAGTTGATGTTGGCACTGCAAAAAGACTTGAATCTGATATTTTATAATAACTTCCAAAACAGTTTGAATTTTGAGTCTAGGTAAGAAAGGGGTACTAGACTGGAGATGGTCCCTTCTCAAGTTCATGAAATGTGATATTTCTGGGGATAAATATTTTTGGTGATAATTCTGGCAGATGCTCTGACCTGGGCTCACTTCTCTTGTACTAAATATAAACTATATCTTTGAAAAGAAGATAAAAAAGAATAGCCTATAAAATATTTGTTCAAGCAGGTATTTTATTTAGGCATATGTGAAAATCCTTATATGGGTTGAATATTTCCTCAAAACTGTTCTTTTGGTTTGAAGGCCCATTGCTGCCTATCGGTGGATCGTAGGAAAGAAGGAAAGGGTGTGGAGAATAGGGGATCCAGGTAACCTGATAGACCAAGACTTGAGATCCAGTAGGGCTAATTACTGATCCTTAGCAATGCTAGCAATTATCATTTGTTGCCTTTTAGACTCAAAATAAATAAGTGTTAAGTTCTGAAATTGTTGGTAGCCCATTCGGGCCAGTGGAATGAAGCGTCAATGAAATTTTGGTGGCCCAAAGCCAATTGATATTGGCTCCCAGCCAGTGGGCCTGTGCTAATATCAAGCATTTCCATTAGGAAGTTGGGATAAGGGATAAAGGATAGGGGAGGAAAGCCCTATTGCTTCCCCCATCATGGGTCATACCTACCTTGTTGTCCAGTCCAGCCATTAGAAGGAAAGATAAGGAGTGAGGGAGGAAACAGGGGGATCAGAAAGCCCTCCTCCTGTGTGGACTAAAAGGTGTTCCTAAACTAATTGCTTCCCAGGTCACTGGTCACTCCTGGGTCAGCTGTTGACCAGCTGTATGTGTGTGTCCTTAGATTCAGGTCAGCGTGACTCATGGCTGACCTCTATGTGATCTCTGACTGGACATTCAGGGGGTCAGATTTTTCACTGAAAGAGTAACACTTTTTTTCAAGATCTACAGTTTGTATATTCACTAAATAATGTATATATGATTATGGATTTATCCATACAAAATAAGTGGCACAGCATGCCTGCATGGTCGGACTAATTGGGGAAACTCTTTGTGTTTCTTTATTTATGACCCTTATGTTTTATATTGTTTTATCAAATTGTTGGGGGCAATTTCCACTTGGTGGAAATGCAATGATTGGATTGATAACATTTCATATGTGAGTGTAGCTGTTGATAATACTTTATTTGCTAAATTATGATTACAGATGATCATGGAATGACTTTTGAAAATGTTAGTGTTTCTCTTGAAAATGGTTCAGTACAAAAATTATTGTTTGTCCAATTCTGCTATTAAAAATGTCCTCTTTTCAAACTTGGGCATATAAAATGCTCATAAAATACAAATAGAGTATTGGGACGCTCGCTAACAACAAGTTTTCACGCTGTCTTGGGTACGATAACTTTACACCAAGTAGTCAAATTGTTGCCCAAACAAGTGGGAAAGGTTTATTGCCAAGCTGATAGGTCAAAGCTATAGATAATTACCCAAAGGAGGCTTTAATCCTCATGTGGAGAATTTGCAGAATAATAAATTACCTTAAAAATGGTGCACAAACAGAAGAGACCAAATCTTTTGAGTCAGGAAATTTGAATATAATCACTACTGGAGATTGAATACCTTTAATCCAAACTGTTTATTCCTAAAAAAAAAGTTTGTTGTCTCTGTGCTAGAGCTATAAAAACACACCGTGGGCTTTGGGTAATAATATGACAGGATTATCCAATCAAATTCTCCTAGTTTCTTTGTGTTGGGTGTACGAGAGCAAGTGGCTTTTGATTATACCCTTTGGTTGGTAAGCTTTTTTTGTCCGATTATAGCCTTTCATATCACTCTCCCAATTTCTGGTAGTTTGGTCTACATCCGTTTGGTCTATCCAGTTTATGATGCCCGAAACTGTTGTCCTGGAAATATAGCAAAAGAGCTCCCAATAATCAAACAAGAACCCCAGTAGTTTGCCAAATAGTCTGTGAAACCATTTTGTAGAGTGCTAATTCTATAATATTTGAAATTTAATAATGACTCCAATAACTACAACATTGTTTTGTGTGCACGTTACATGTGCGCCCTCTCTTCAGGTTGAAAATAAAGTGCTAATTTTATGTAGACAACTCTGAAAAGTAGCACCCCCCCCCCCCCTCCCCCCCCCCCAAAAAAAAACAACAAACAAACAAACAAAAAAACATTTAAATAGATATATATTCTTTCCTATTTTTAACCTGTATACAACTAAGTAGGCCTATATACGACTCTGAGCTGTTGTTCAAATATTAGCTGCTACGTTCTATGAATTAGGACAGCCTACAAAGGTTACCAGTACACAGAAAAGGACGCTGACCCATCTGAAAAGGACAGTTTTTTTTTCCTTCAGGTTTGCTTGCCATCTTTCACGAATTTAATCTCTTGAATTTACCCAATAGCTTTCATTTGGTAATGGTATTAATTACACTTTTGTTGGCGATTTTTCATAAATGCTATCTCCAAATTAAAAGCAACATCTGACATTGATTTAGAAGTGGGTGGAGCATCGCTTTGAATAGCACCGACACCATCCCTCCGACCTTTTTCATGTAGTGCCATTGTTGAGAATAGTTTACCCACCTCCGATACAATTGCGCCGTTTAAAGTCTTGTATGCCCCGGCCTTCCAACTCTCCGACCTTTTCTTGTAAGCACTATTGTTGAATCAGTTTGCCAGCCTTCAATATGACTATTATGAGTATATTACTATTATTATGCCATTTTAAAGGTTTTTATGTCTGAGCTTTTTGTTTTCCTTATATAATAATGACACGCCGTGAGCGTCCAAAGACTGAATGTGCGTTGTTATCATTTAAATGCCTTGAAACCTTTAGGGAGGTATACTATGCTCGTGCATTTTCCATCAAATGATTTTAAAACTTTTATTATGATCCTCATCGTGCATTGTTATATACATGTATGATCCCCTTTTAAACACTTTATCTTCCCATTTAGGGCTGTTTGAGATTTCAAAGATAGTTTATTATGAGATTTTAAAGATGACTTTGAAATCCTAATCTTATACATCAGCTCTATTCATATTGCCCCATTTAGATCTTATCACAAGAGATAACCATCCAGATAATTATATTGATAGGGTGAGATGTCAAATTTGTAGCATTATCCCGATGTCTTTTCGACAGTTTACGAACATCATTTAACTCCATTCCCGCATTCAATGTATTGTCAATCATTTAATTGTGACACGCTTTTAACTTTCTACTATTGAATATGATTTTTGCAACAAAATAAATTATAAACATAATTTAACTTCATTTTGGCTTAATAGTGTATTGTCAACGATGTAATTGTGACAAGCTTTTAACTTTCTTGCTATTGTATATGATTTTTGCAACTTCTTTTCGGCTTGATAGTATTGTCAACGATGTAATTGTAACAAGCTTTTAACTTTCTTGCTATTGTATATGAATTGTATAATTTTTTTTTTACAATATGTAACATTTGAATTCTGGTAGTTATTCATGCTTTTCAGGAATTGGTGAAATGGTGGGGAAATTTGAAACCTCCCTTAACCCGTTCCCTACAAGTTTATGAATTCCCCATAGACTTTGTACACAACCCACTCGGTTCCCGTGGTCAAGGGGTTAACATGGATTCCCAATGTCGTGTGCTGACAACTCAAATCAATGTTCTAGTCTACAGTTAAAGGGACTTAGTAACATTGTCCAAATCTCAAAATAAATTTTTCATTCTAGCGGTTCCCTCATACCTTGTTGTATTCGTATTAACAATAAAATCATGGGACAGGTTTCGGTTTTTCAAATTTCCCTTTCGTTACAAAGATATGTACGATCGAAGTATTCAGATAAGAAAAACTCCGGTGGAGTTTTGAAACAGTGTACAAAGTGAGTGCAGTGAGTTAGTGAATATCTCTTTGCATTTTTGCTCATTACTCGGCCATTACTCGGCCATGCAACGTCCATTTGACTTGAAATTTTCACACAATACCCTGTGGACATATCAGATAACAACAATATACATTGCATCAATCATTCATCACTTTTTGCACATGTCAACAAAGTTACTAGATCCCTTTAAAATGGATTCCCAATGTGGTCTGCTGACAACTCAAATCAATGTTCTAGTCTACAGTAAAGTACTAGAACTAGTGTGTCCACAACTCCATATTTCTGAATGACATGCACATACAGTAGGTTTGGGTAGGGTGGGTGTATTACATTTTATTGAATGGAATGCAAGGTATGCTCTACGCCAGTGTAAAGTTCATTTCATAACTATGTTATATTTCACTAAATATTAGAATGTCCTGTCAGCCCATTCACTCTTAAAGTTAAACTCACTCAAGTGCGTTCACATACAAATTATACTTGTATGTTTGTATTGATACATGTATGTGATGGTTTGTTTGTTCTTAATCCATTGCTTATGGGAACCTGATGGGCCCTGCATCAAATCTATGAGGATTGCAATTGATATCGAGTAGGGGACAAGTTATTTAGTTGTTCGTTGAATATTTTCATGTTTGCCTTATGGCATTTTTATAGTTTCCTGTGTGATTATTTGTTGTAAGGATTAGTGACAAACTTAACAATTATTTTTACTTGAAGTATATTTACATCAAAATATGTGATGATTTGTTGATGTTTACTTGTTTGTTAAATATTTGTTCATGTTTGCCTTTTGAATAGCATTTTTATAGTTTCCTGTATGAATATTTACCTTACAGATTAGTGATAAACTATAGGCTTAAACATTATTTGTTAATACATTGTATTTAACCCCTTGACTACGGGAACTGAGTGGGTTGTGTGCAATGTCTATGGGGATTTCATAAAATCGAAGGGAACGGGTTAAGGTGCATTTGAATCAAAGTTCTGTTAATGTTTTTGTTTTATGTTTGTATTGATACATCAATTCCATTTTTTTTTTCCTCAAACTTTTTTTTTTAAATGTGATGTTTTGTTTGTGTTTATTAACTTGTTTGTTAATAGGTATGTACAGTTTTGCCTTTTTAGCATCTTAATGGTTCCGTGATTATTTGCAGTACGGATAAGAGACATACTATAAAAGTTATTTTTGTTTGTGTTTATCCTCGTTAAAATTGTTCATACCCTAATGTTCTCCAGACAGAGAACTAGCTGGTAAACATTGGCAATTTGAACTGCTTTTGAACTTTCATATGTTAGGAATAGTTCTTCAAAGTTAAATAAAAATTATTCTAATCATAATATTGAATTAAATTACTTTGTTCGAGTCACTCAAATAATTGGCATGTGTGATCTAGTGTGATGATGGGATTAATACTAATATCAAACTATGTAAACCCATTCCCTGCTTGATGTTGTAAGTCGTATAGGGGTAATTCATGATGCCTATTGCTTCCATAAGCAATGTGTTACTTGGCTAGCACCAGGTAGACATGTCATCTGTGTTTTGTTTGTCTTTTTGCTTTATATTTGATGACAACTGCATTGATGGATTTGTAATGGAGACCTTTCTGTACTGGCCTTCTTTACTTGCCCCAATATAAAATGTACATGCCCTCTTACTTCTAGATAAGCTCAACACATGTAGAAATTATATTGTTCTCTTGCAGTTTAACAATTATTTAGTTGCCCGACACCAATTTTTACTTGCCCCAGGGCAATTGCAATTGCAAGTGCATGGGCAATTGCTAGTGTTGAGGCCTGTGCAATGTATGCATTCAGCCAATTTGTTTGAGATTTGTTTCTGATGGTGATTAACTGATAACGCTGGTGGTTCATATATTTGGTACAAGCTAAGCTGTAATTTTTGGCACGTATAATTTTTTATGTTGACAATTCATGCAGTTTTGACAAATAACATTAATTTATTGCTTCCTGCACCTACACCCAATTCCGAGTACTCCACAGTCAATTCTGACCTGCCCAATAAAACCAGCAAAACATTCAGTTTCAGTGTGAATTGTTTTAAATGAGAGAAAATATTAATTGATAGTTTCCTACCATGTACCATGATCCCAATACTTCATAACCAATTCTGGCACAACTGAACCGACAGTTCATTTTTTATGAGGTGATTGCAACCTCAATACTTACAATAACAGCTCATGGAGTTTGATCTATTACAAAGGTAACACATGTATTATTGTTCATTGGCAGCCATGACCAGGAAAATTGTTTAAAATTTTGTCTTGCATGATCTAGTATGATTATAAATATGTTTGCGATTGACAAGGAAGACCATGTGTGTTCTACATCACAAAGGTGTTTTGAGCACCGTGATTCAGTTTTAATTGGGTAATCCAATTTCATCCTTCAGCACTTGGTGTAGCCCTTTGTTTTGTAATGACTGGACAGCTATTTCATTTTCATTGATGGCTTCTTAAAGAGATGGTCTTTATGAAATAAAGCATCGTGATGTAAATAAACATATATTATGCAGATGTACTTAGTTTTGTTAATTCAGCACCCCTTCAGCATTTATTTGAAGTTTTTAAGAACTTTTCTAACCTGCTAGAATCTTTGTATGTGCTATGTTTACATTATAAACTCCCTGCGCATAAAATATGAATTCTCTCTTTCAAAAATACCAATTATATTGTTTATTTCTATATTTGTATGTATCCCCCTCTAACCCCCCCCCCCCCCCCCCCCCATTAGCTACATGACACTAATGTAAGCATATTTTTCAAACAAGTTCACTTGCATCTAGGTCAACTCAAAATGACTTGCAAAGTGTATAGACTTTGTGTAAATATGCTCTGGAGGAATAATGTACATTCCAATGGTGTAAGCTCAGTTTGCTAGCTCAACATTGCTTCAGCATTCCATGTGTGTAACATGCAAAGCTTGCACTGGTAAATGTACTTATTAAATGTCACTTGCAAACCAGGCCTGTAGCCCCCCCCCCCCCCCCCCCCCCCCCTTTCCCCTTGAAAAATCATGGCTACAGGCCTGCATACTGTAGCTAGGTTAACCCAAAACAGCCAGAAATTGTATGTTTAGTTTAATAAGGAATGTAGATTCCATGATCTGTTAGCTATATATCTAAAGTTGTTGGATGTGTATTTTTATGTCAAGCTCATACCACATAGTAATGTACTTCAAAAATATCAGTTACATGGCTCAGTGTTTCTGTAATCTGGAAGTAACATGATGGTTGAGTATGAACATGCCTACACCAGTGTTGGCTAGGATTGTTAGCTTTACATTTAACAGCATTCTATGTGTATATTAAACATTCCAACTGCCAAGCTTACACTACAGAATGTACTTTCAAAATTGTCAGTGGCATGGCTCAATGTAACTCAACATATGGTTAAGTCTCAACATATGGTTAAGTATGAACATGCCTGCATGAAAGAATGTAAATTCCACTGGTGTTGGCTTGGATTGTTAGCTTTATTTACATCCTTAGCATGAGTACAACATGCCAACTACCAAGCTTACATTATGGTTGTCATGTACTTTTGAAAATGTCAGGTCCATGTTTACTCCCTGTGAATGTGACCTTGAGTTGACATTGGCTCAGTAGAAGTGCGTTAACCCACTCTTTTACACCACTGGATATAGCTTAGAGTAATCCCTTTTTTCACAGTTTTGTGAACAGTTGAAGCAACTATACATCCATCTTACATGATAGCTATCTTCAAGACATTACTTGTGTTAAAGGGGACCACCACAAAAAGAGCAACACATGGCTTATTTGTTTTAGAACCGATGTTTGATATTAAATTAATGTCCAACAAGGGTTGTGTAATTCATTAACAATACAAGTAATCACCAACATTTACTGAACCATCAGTGCTTCATGGTTCCGTATGCGCCAAACATATGCGAGTGCACCAATTCTATACACGCGTAAGTTCAATAATTTGTCTGGAAACTAATATTTTTCTGAATTTTCTGGTGGGATGGACTACTCAAACTATCACTGTTGTTTGGAAATCTAAATTTTTACTCTTGCGGACAAGTGCAGGGTTTTTGCTATATCCGGTCCCATATATGTACCTTTCACCTTTCACCTATCCTGCATAGGTATTCCATCACTAGTCCTGAACATTTAAAAACCATCTGATTACCTTGACCGTAGGGCGAAAAAAGAT
Source organism: Echinarachnius parma (assembly GCA_037951105.1). Classification (NCBI taxonomy): domain Eukaryota; kingdom Metazoa; phylum Echinodermata; class Echinoidea; order Clypeasteroida; family Echinarachniidae; genus Echinarachnius; species Echinarachnius parma. Next base: position 10,538 of record JBAMJV010001790.1, read on the forward strand.
AAAGAATGACATGAAATCTGTTTTGGTTGACATCTCTGATTGGCACGCATGCATAATGAAGATCAACTCGGCTTTGATGGGGATTTTAACTGCCAGATAACCAGTGATGGTTCGAGCCACGTGCACAATTTAGAACATGAACGAGAGATTTTCCAAACTTGTGTAGGAAAACTATTTACCCACTGGTGAGGGTTTGGTATTCATATTGCTGTAACCAAATTCTCTGTAGAACCCAGACCTAGTATTTTGGGAACTGGTTCAGAATGGGTTAACTCGTTTAGACGGTGCTCATGATATGTGTATATTGGGCTGGAGTCTACTTGTATACAAAATCATATAAAAAGCATGATGTTGAAAGAATTAACCATGGGTCCTAATAATTTGATAGATTGAATAGGAAAGAATTTGAACTATTATGTGGATAATTGTCAAGTGTCAAACTCTTTTCAGTTAGCTGCATATACTGTATATGTACCTCTAAAAATATCCTCCACATCTTTAAATCATACTGAATGTAACAAAAGTCACAGCCAAAGATTTCTCTAAAGACTAGGTCAGTCGAACTAACCATCTCGCCAATATTTCTTGCGCTTGTCTACCTAGGCACTTTGGTAGTGAATGACCTAAGATATTGATAAACATTATCTTAGTGCTTCTGAAATAATGTAGCTCACATATAATATATAGCTCACATCTCTGCATTGTACTGAACATATCCTCGACCAGCTAAGCTGGTCCGTCGTCGAACCAACCATATCATGCACAGACCAATGATAAAGCCAATATTTCTTGCGCTTGTTTACCTAGACAGTTTGGCAGTGACCTAAGATACGGATAAACATCATCTCACTAGCGCCTGCTTGCTGATGTTTATTCCAGCGTAGGGACCCAGCACCTAAACACTTCTCTTTATCGGTGTAGCATCCAAACAAATCTTCTCAATTGATGGTGTAGCATTGAGTGGATGAGGGGATGAGGGGAACTTGCCCAATAGTGGGGGTAATTTGCTTATTGGTCTACAAGACTACAGCCCTTCGGTCTACTTCCATTTGGTCTACAAGAAAATTCAGTATTTAGGAATTTATGATTTTGATTATGGATTGGGATTAGGTTATGGGTTTGGATTAGGGTTAGGGTTAGTTTTTTAGTTAGGGATCAAGTTTGGAGCTTGGGAAATGGTCGTTTCAGGCATCAGGTAGTAGACCAAATGAGGTGTAGACCAGCTGAGTGTAGACCAAGTGAACATAAACCATAGTGGGTTCCTCTCCCTTCCTCCTAATAAACACCAAGTGAAGTTTTGTTGCCAAAAGCAATATCTCATTATTGTCAATTTCAAATATTTGCGATTGAAGCTGCTGAAAAACTTTTAAAGAGAGAAACAAAGAAAATTTGTGACACTTTTGATTTGAAGGTATTATTTGTGTACCATACTATATAAGATGTTAGCTTTACTTTGAAATTTTAAAAACTGGGTGATTTTGGGGTTGTTGCTTCAAAAGTCTTCATATATTTTGTGCTCGTGCTGTCCTCCTTTGAGAAATCTTTACCCCCCCCCCCCTCCCCCTGTCCCTCTCCTGCCTTCCCCCACCCCTTCATATCCAATCTAGTTTCACTGTGGCTACACCACACCACTAGTAGTAGTAAGACAACATCCCAAACACTTTTCTTTATCGGTGTTGTAGCTCGGTAGTAATCATACAAATTTATTGGAGTTGGACTTGGCATTTGAGAGCAGATGGTCAGACTCTCAGTTTAATGGGTTGTCTAGAGTTGAATGGGAGGTGACACCATTTTCCTTTTGCCAATGTTCTTCCTTCCCTATATGACTATGTCATCATTATATCTATATTCTGAATTCTCTCACTATTAACCCTTTTAGGGCCCTGTTGCAGAAAGAGATACAATTAATTGTTAGTCAGAAAAGTTGTGCATTTCAACCAATCGGATTTGCGCATTTAGAACACATGATCTGACTTAAAATTAATTGTAACTTACAATCATTTGTATCTCTTTCTGCAATGGGGCCCAGGACTGGTCATACAAACGCTCAGACTGTGGACTAGGGAGAATGCATGTTGTAGCAAAATCAATTGTCGCGGTGAGGGTTAAAATATCAGAATGCTATTGATAGGGTACATTATTTTGTTGCTGATGCAAATGAAAGGAATACATGAGAGTAAAAGAGATGAATGAGAGATGTTCTGCCTTTGGCTATTGTCCACCTTTGTAATCCACACCTTCCTTTTTATTAATTTCATATTTGATTCCATTTAAGTGGTGATTTTCAAGAACAATGCTCCAGAATATATTTTTCTGAGCAAAACTGGTTCAGACACAGTTGTAATAGGCAGCCTGTGAAACATCAAGTCCAACTCCAAACGCATACTGTGCTACAAGTGACTAGGCAGCCTGTGAAACATCAAGTCCAACTCCAAACGCATACTGTGCTACAAGTGACTAGGCAGCCTGTGAAACATCAAGTCCAACTCCAAACGCATACTGTGCTACAAGTGACTACTACTAACAAGAGAAACATAAATGTTTATGGGATGTATATATACCTTGTCACTTTGTCACTTTAATGATGGAGATGTTTTATGACCATAGTATCATCTTGTCAAAATCTCTTGAGGTACAGGCTATGATGTAAGTTTGTGTTACCATAGATAGATATATATAAGTATACATGTCAGCCTTGTTTTTTACTAGTCCAAGTCAGCTAGTTAGCACAAACTAGTCTACTAATTGGACCAGAGAAGCATAAACAGTTTATGGAATGGTTGCACCTTGTCAATTTAACGATGGAGATATTTTATGGTTCTTGTCGCTAGGTTAGGTTCAGAGATGTAATGTACTGCTGCCACCATAGATTGATATATCACCCTCCTTTGACCAGCCAAGACAAGTCCGACCCTGTTCACAACATACAGATCAAGTTTTGATCAGGTAGCTCTTTTGGAACAGTATTCAAGCTGTTCAGAACTATTGATATGTTACAAAAGAAATGTTACATCATTACTTTGGTATTTGATGGAGGGTGGCAAGAGCTTTCTTATCCAACCACAAATCCTGTGAATTGAAAGTCAATAGACCAAAATTAATATCATACAGGTCTAGATCATTTTAAAGAGAGATGTTCTAGTATTTTTCCGCAGCTTCTAAACAGGCCCTGTGACTTGGTATGATAGGAAGGGGGAGGGATGTCACAGTTCTTTCTTACACTGGCTTGGTTATCCAACATAAAAAACTTAGCATTAATAGACGTAGGCTTGAACTAATGAACCAGATTATTAATATAACATTTAGAGAGATGTTCACTTAATTTTGTGCAGCTTGTGAACAGGCCCTGTGATGTGGTATGATAGTTTTCCGTAGACAGGTCAGGGCGATGAAAGATGAACCGTGAGTTATGATGTAAATGCTAATGGGGGAAGGGAGGAAGGGGGAGAGAGATGCCACAGATGTGTAGTTGCATACCACCATAGCACTGCTGGCAGATGTGTATGGCTTTTATTTGATGGGCAGTGTTCATACTTCAAGATCATCATGCATGGAGATCCGCAGAACCTGTCCGAACATCTCTGAGAAGAGGTACAAAATTCTGACCCACTCCTTATGTCCACCTCTTTTGAGATCAGAAGAAGCTATGAGAACTGGAATCCCTATGGCTCGCACAAATCTGAAATCTATCACATTTTGACATGCTAGACCCTAAAAAGCATCACTCCACCCCACCCCTGCCCCTCGCCTACCTAAGAAAAAAGCTTTTGGATGAGGAATTCAAAATCCCTGTTGCTCCTAGAGATCTGAAAGATTTGAACAAGTGATGCATGTTCCTGTCCCATTTCGACACCCCCCCCCCCCTTCCTCCCCCCAGTTAGGAAATGAAGAAATGCTGATGGACCCAAATCCCCTTTGCTCCCACGATTCTGAAAGATGTGAAGAAATTATGCATCATTTATTAAAACAGGTGGAGAATATCGCTTCTTGACATCCGTTTTTTATTAAAGTGCACTTCATCTTGACATGCAGGACCTGAAATTTCTCTACCAGTACCATTTTATTTTCAAATAGCGGAACTAGACTGTCCTCCTGCCCCACCTCAATATCCTCATCATAGAATAGTTGCTGTACATGTACTACCCCCTAGAACCAAGGCTAGAACCCACTCTGAATATGGACTGTCCCATCTGCCCTTTCCATGTGGAATCAAAACTTATTGAAGGTTGTGAATATGAAGAACAAATCTAATGCCTGTGTTTATATCATACCTGCCCTCACAGAATCTACGCTGTCCCCATGCATACTTGGGCTGGAGTCTATGGAGAATGCATGTTATAGTCTTAGCACAAATCCATCATTCTTGAATAAACCTTTTCCTTTTTGACCTCACCCACTTTCCTTCTTTCTTGTTTTAAAGAGAAGAATCTATCCTGTGCCCTCAGGACTATATGTTTCATACCTGCCCTCACAGAATCTATACTGCCTCCATAAACCTTTCCTTCTTGCTGCCCGGTCCCTCTTGTTTCTCTTTGAATCTAATATCTGTGCCTCGGGTTTATTCTCACGCCAGTTCGCACATCATTTCAGCGACAGTTACGACTGTTGGCACACGCCCTCACAAAATAGCTGACATACTCGTTGTCGGGACCATTAGCTTCTGTAGCACATCAGCTGCTCCGAGTTCTGTCGTCTTTGTGGTGTTAGCGTGGAATGGCTTTTAAAGGCACACTCTGATTTTGCAGGTATTTGACACAGACAGAAATAATCTTCAAAGAAATTGAAATAGGTTTTTATTGATATTTATTATTGACAAAAGTATCCATATTTAGGTTGACAAGCAGGAGGTTAAATTCAAAAGATGTATACTTAGTGAAAGTTGAAAAGATATATATATTTGTAGAGATATAGAATTCTGGAGCTTTATGTGTAGTGAGGATTTCAGTGTCTTTTGAAAAATATTGGGTTAAAGGTGGGGAAGATAAAATGAGCATTTGTTTGTGGATGCCGACAAAAATAATGATACACTTTTAAAGAGATATGAAAATTCTGAAGTTTATATGTGTAGGGACAAGAGGTTTATTAGTTCTGTGTAAGGCGAAAGGTGCAGAAATTATCATAAAAAGAAAGGTCTTATCTTTTGTTTTAAAAAATTGAAAATTTTACTGACCAGTGTTTACTCTTTAGTGAAAAGAGAAAAGGTTTATTGTAATGCTGTTAGGTAAAGAAAAAATCCTGGATCGTTCTCGGATCGGTAGAATTCAAAATCGCTAACGAGATTCTCGGATCGGATCGGATCTCGGAAAAAAATAATATTGCAATTTGCTCTGAAAAAAATGCAGCGTTGTAGACTTATCTTTCTTGTTTTATATGCCAATAATATTAACAATGTTGACGCTTTGAGGCATGCACATATCAATCTTTACAGAAAAACAGTTACAGACTATTCAGAATTAACTAAGTTTCGCAAGAAAAGTATTTTTTCCGAAATGAATTGGGCCTAGAAATCGATCGTTTGTTCAGCATCGCGCCACACATTCACAGAACTCAGCCGGCTAGTCACGGGGAAACATCACATGTAAATTTGTACGATCTTCTTGGTGAGAGCCTTCAAAATGTGGCTATAAATTAGCCTTTTTGTGATCAACACAATTTTGGTAGTCTACTTACATGATAACATGGCATTTGAAAGCTGAACAGATTACAAAAAATACCCCCAAAACAATGAAAACTGCGCTGAATATATTGATAAATTTCCAAAGCACGTTCGTGAGGGAAGGTTGAAGTAGTTACGGTACTGGTAGCAGCAAGTTTTCGGGCCGCTGCACTGCTGGCATGTTACACACATGTTCGCTCGTGTACGGGTCTTTGTTTCATACGCCGGATTCATCCGCGATCTGTTATTATATGTATAGTTGTTATTTACCGATTTTTTTTAGTAGTTGTTTGCATTGCTTTGGGGCTCAGTTTTTTTCTGTTCAGCTTTTAAATGCCATGCAATCATGTAAGTAGAATATCAAAACATTTAAACATGGTGCAAATAACCAAAATACGTATTTTGAGCCACTTTTAGAATGCACTGGCTGATCAGCTCGATCATACAGATATACATCTGAAGTCTCCCCGAGAGTTTCGGCCTAACTTTGTGTGCATTTCCGTCGGCAATATCGTTCAAATGACTAGCAATTTTTCGCATCCTGTTCAATTTTCGACTGCGAAACAAATTAGCCAACCAAGAATTTCTCCAAAATAACCACTCATAAAGTAAACAATATTGATTCCCCCATTCTTTATTTAAATTACACTACTTAATGGACTGTCAAACATACACATTTTCAATTATTACTGGAGAAAATGGGTCGGCAAAATCTTCCGATATTTTCTACCGAGAAAATTTATTTCTCGGATCCGTCTCGGATCCGGCTCAGAAGCGATTATCGCCGGGAAATCGGATCGTTCCCGGATCGGATAACAGCATTAGTTTATTGCTTATTAGTAAAGTTTGAGAGGTGGTGTAAATGGTGGACCAGGGGAATTCAAGCAAGTTAAGGTCATCAGCATTAACAAGTTTTTATTTTATTTATAAGGTTCCCTGGCATCAGGTTGAATATTTCCTGACTATTGCAAAATATGGAGCTTTTGCCATACCTCAAATTTTCTTTGCCAATTTTTTGTATTTCTGAAAGGAAATTTAATCAAAACAAATTTAAGTATTCTGCTGGTTAAAGATGTTGTTCATGGGCAGATTTTAATCAATTATTGCCAAAAGGAAAACAAATCTGAAATGTTTTCATTTCAAGTGTAGATCATTGAAACCCTTTTCCAAAAGTAAATTGACATGATGTTATAGGGATCAACTTTGTTGGCATGTGCAAAAAGTAATGAATGGTTGGTATAAGTAATGTGTAGTTTTGTGATCTGATGTGTCCTTGAGTATTGCATGAAAATATTCTGTTAAATGGATGTTATATGGCCGAGTAATGAGTGAAAATGCAAAGTGATATTTGCTAACTCATTGCACTGACTTTGTACATAGTTATGACTATCCAGTGGATAGTTGAAAACCTGTACACTTCAATTGTAAATAACTTTCTAATGAAAAGGAAATTAGAAAAACCTAAACCATGTTCCATGCTTCTTTTGGTAATGCAAATACAACAAGGTATGAGAGAACCACTCGAGTTCCAAGTAAGTTTGGGGGATTTGGACAATGTTACTAGATCCCTTTAAAGTGCTTAAAGAATGTGCTGTAATCACTTAAATTTGCTGCATAATTGCATGAGGATCCTGCTCAGGAATAATTTGTGCCTAGCTATGAAGACATAGCGCTGAGCCCTGTGCGCATTCCCCACTTTGACCACTTAGTGACTTTAAATTATAGTACTTCAAGTTCCAGAGGCCTACTATCACTGTCAAAGTCCATTATAACAAATGGACAGATGACCAAACACTCAAGGTCAAGAAAATGAGGGACCAATTTAATTGGAGGTGGTCCTATTCCTGTTGATGATATTCTTTATCCAGCTGGTCATATTACTGGATAGGAATAGCAAAATATATTTGATGCCTCAATAATATCTAACATTTAAATTCAGTATTTTAATACTGTTGAAACACTATAGAGATTAATAACAACATACTAAAGTTCAAAAGATTACAAGTGGTGGTCCAGGGTATAGGCCGCTTGATGTGGTTATGACAGTGATGTTTATGTGTCTGACTAGCATAAGGAAATGGAAAATGTCCGAAATTTATCGTTGGTCACGAGAGAAATGGTTTTGGTCCAATGTGTGCTAAGGAGGTTTATATGCCAGTGAGGCGAAAGGAAAATAGAAATATCATTAATGTTCGAAATTGAACTGAAGTATTTTGCTACTGTTAAATAACTATCAGAAAAAATGACAATCTTCATGTTAACAGGTCACGTCAAATTCATCCAAGGTCAAAGGAGTAATGGTTTGAGTCCAGGGTTGGCTAATGAGGTTTATTTGCTTCACTGGCGAAGGAAAATTGAAATGTCCATAATTGAACTCATTTGTATGTTAATATTGTTAAATAATGACGATCTTCATGTCAACAGACGACAAATTTATCTAGGATCAAGGGGGATTTTTTTTTATGGAGGTGGGCTGCTCCATACCCAGTGTCATAGCTACAGGGGGCATTGGAGAATACCCCCCCCCCCCCCCCCCCCACACACCCCATTTTTTTTGATGGAAGACAATTAAAAAACATAATTTTAAATCTTTTTAAAAGTAAAGATGTACCTACAGTGCACCCCCATTAATGTATGTGTGCCCCCTCCCCCAATCTGTCTGACCATGCTACACCATTGTCAGTACCACTGGGGTGTTTATCCCTTTGCCTGGCTACAAGCGATGGGAAGTGAAGACGTCATTGGTGTTTGTAATTGAACATGACTCTACCACCTCTTCCAGGAATGGTTTGTTTAAAATAGGGGGACGTTGATGGCAGCATGGGGGTGCAAATAGGGGGACGTTGCTGGCAGCATGGGGGTGCAAATAGGGGGACGTTGATGGCAGCATGGGGGTGCAAATAGGGGGACGTTGATGGCAGCATGGTGGTGCAAATAGGGGGACGTTGCTGGCAGCATGGGGGTGCAAATAGGGGGACGTTGATGGCAGCATGGGGGTGCAAATAGGGGGACGTTGATGGCAGCATGGGGGTGCAAATAGGGGGACGTTGATGGCAGCATGGGGGTGCAGGGGGACGTTGATGGCAGCATGGGGGTGCAAATAGGGGGACGTTGATGGCAGCATGGGGGTGCAAATAGGGGGACGTTGATGGCAGCATGGGGGTGCAAATAGGGGGACGTTGATGGCAGCATGGGGGTGCAAATAGGGGGACGTTGATGGCAGCATGGGGGTGCAAATAGGGGGACGTTGATGGCAGCATGGGGGTGCAAATAGGGGGACGTTGATGGCAGCATGGGGGTGCAAATAGGGGGACGTTGATGGCAGCATTGGGGTGCAAATAGGGGGACATTGATGGCAGCATGGGGGTGCAAATAGGGGGAAGTTGATGGCAGCATGGGGGTGCAAATAGGGGGACGTTGATGGCAGCATGGGGGTGCAAATAGGGGGACGTTGATGGCAGCATGGGGGTGCAAATAGGGGACGTTGATGGCAGCATGGGGGTGCAAATAGGGGGACGTTGATGGCAGCATGGGGGTGCAAATAGGGGGACGTTGATGGCAGCATGGGGGTGCAAATAGGGGGACGTTGATGGCAGCATGGGGGTGCAAATAGGGGGACGTTGATGGCAGCATGGGGGTGCAAATAGGGGGACGTTGATGGCAGCATGGGGGTGCAAATAGGGGGACGTTGATGGCAGCATGGGGGTGCAAATAGGGGGACGTTGATGGCAGCATGGGGGTGCAAATAGGGGGACGTTGATGGCAGCATGGGGGTGCAAATAGGGGGACGTTGATGGCAGCATGGGGGTGCAAATAGGGGGACGTTGATGGCAGCATGGGGGTGCAAATTAGTCCACCACATGTACCCCATCCATCACCTGAACTCTTGAAGGGAAAATAACAATGTCATCGGTGATGGAGTCGGTCTTGAGATCTGCTGTGAGGTCCAAGACTTGTTTTGTAATTGGGTTTTTAGCTGTAATGGGTGATTTGTAGGACTGAGTCTTGATTTGGAATACAGTCTTTATTTAGTCCTATTATGTGAAGATCAAAAACCTGAAGTTGGCATTGAGATTTGCTGTTAAGTCCCACTTGATTTGTAACGAGGTATTTAGTCAGACCTATTAGATGAAGCCCAAAATCCTGACAATTGTCAAGTCTCGAAATTTGATGTTAGTGTTACTCCGAGTCTTTATTTCTAATAATTGAGACCTATTAGATGAATCATACAATCCTGAAGTCAGTCTTGACGTTAGCTATTGGGTCCTAGTCTTGATTTGTAATATGGTCTTTAGACCTAGTATGTGAAGTCCCAAATCCTTAAATCATCTTGAAATTTCATGTTGGGTCCAAGTCTTGATATGTGTTAAGGTCTTGGGACATACATGTATTATGTGAAGCTCAACATCATGTAGTCAGTTTCACATTAGGTGTTAGGTCTGAGTCTTGAGTTGTAAGTGAGGTCATGAGACCTGTTTTAGGTGGAGACTGAAATCCTGATCAAAATTAAATTGCCGCAAATAACTGGTCTAACAGGTCTAGCTTGTGGTCCATCAAGATACCTTTTGACAAATCCAGGATTTGTTCCCACATAATTTATACCAAATTATACTTATAACTTCAAGTTGTCTTCTAAATGATCTCGATAATGAATATTGTCAATGTGATTCATTGAGTACGTAGACACCATAATCTTAGTTCCAATTTTGTAATTAATTTGCATCAATAATGTTGTGCATTACCCAAAACTTGTACCCCTATAGCTCTTTCTACCTTCAACTTTCACCCCATCTTCATTCATATTAACCCCCACCTCAACTCATACCAACACCCTCAAGTTGTCTTCTAAATGATCCCGATAATGAATATTGTCATCCGTTTATCACCTCGCACCTTAAGATGACACTTCCAATATCCCAATTCCTGTCAGACACCAATTAAGTGGGTCAGATTGCTGGAGATGGTAGATAGATTTACACTTTTACTACTCCAAGACCAAACAGGATTCACAGATTGATTTTGGATGTTAATGTTGGTTGCAGTCAAAATGTGTAGTGCGCCCTCTTTTGACAAAGTGGGTTGAGGGAAAATGTTGGATTTAGATGACTTGCCTTGCTGAGACTCAAAACCTGCAAACCTTGCACAGAAAGACGAGAACCCAATCCACTCTACCACAATGATTGATCTATAGATTGGTGAAGTGTGATGTCATCAATGATGTCATAAACATCTTTTTTTGGAATTTTCAAATTTGGACTTCATTTTCAGAAAGAGCATAACAAATCATGTCCAAATACCGAAAATCAATTGAATCTATAGGTTACGTATTGGCTGAGATATGCCCATCCGAATGATTTGTGTTGTCAATGGGCAATCAGTGTTATAGTGCACTGGTTCATAACTTTATGAACCAGTGCACTATAACACTGATTGCACATTGGAGTAAAATTCATTTGGATGGGCATATCTCAGCCAATACGTAATATATTCAATTGATTTTCGGTATTTGGACATTATTATTGATGCTCTTACGGAAAATGGAGTTCAAATTTAAAAATTCGAAAAAAGTGTTTTTATGACGTCATGGCTTCTGTACTCTATAGTATTTTCTCAAAGGTGCAATACACGATTAAAGAATGTTTTGTTATCTAAACTAGACAAGAACTTGTCAATGACACTTTGCAGTTGGTTCAGATATTTGCAAGTGGAAGTATTAGTTTCCAACTTGTTAATTCCTGTTTACTTTTTAGAGATAATAGATAGTGAGACTTTAATTCAAGGGCAAATCTGAACTTCAACCTTTAGTTTTGTCTATCAAACATAATTGTGTTTCTGTGACTATTAGTGAATGGCCAAATAAAACACTGAAGGGTGCATCAAGTTATATTAGTTTCATACTTATTTGTTACTGTTTACTTAAAGAGATAATTTGGATTTTTTGAATAGTGAGTTGTTATATTCTTGGCTGAATCTGAACTTCAACCTCTGGTTATCTCTCAAACCAAGGAGGTTTATTAAACCTCCTTGCTCAAACACAGTTGGACATGTGTTTCTCTTGAGTGTTACTGAACAGCTAAATAAACAGAATGAAGTGTGTGTGAAGTTAGTCAAGTTAACCCATCCTAATGTGTTGACGATTTTACATTTTTAACCATACGTAAAAGCCATGAACAATCTCTATTGGTAAACTTGATTACCAAGCAATAATCCGGACAACATTTTTCACAATGTGAAGTATATTCTCAATAAATCAGCATGATCTCGGGATCAGGTCTATAGAGACATTGTGTTAATATTGAAATTAAATTGTCTTCAAGAATTTAAAGGACTTGGAAATAGTCTTGGACTAATGCTTTTTATTCTATAACTAATACTAATTTACAGTAATTTTTTTGTTGGTATAGTGGTCAAAACAAGATAGACTTTATCTTCAAACTAGCTTATTTTGCACCCATCCTGTTTTAATCAAGTCTCTCAAACCACAAGAGCAAAATGTAAACGTTTGGTAATGGATATACTGAGCAAATTTTGTTATAATCATGTTTAAGTTAAAGATAGAGTGAACTCCAACAATGTTGACATTCCTCTTATAGACACACCTTTCTGTGGTTCTTTGGGTATGTGAACTTTAGTGCTGGTAGTGGTGGGTGGAAGTTGTTCCAAATTTAATATTTTGGTTGAATTTGACAAAGTTAATATAGCACTGTTGTATGTAATTAAAATCCAATTAAACAATTTTAAAAATGATTGACTTAAAATCCTCACTCTGGGATGACAGTCAAATATACAGTGCATATGATGACATAAATGGTACCCCGGGGTACCAGACGAAAATCCGCCATTTTGTTTAATTATTTATTTAATTTTTAGGGCTGTACTGTGGGTATAGCGTGCATACAATCGCGCGCTGCACTGCATGCACAACGCAATAGCTGCGGTACGGTTGGACGCAAGATGGCGTTACACAACGCGGGATACCGGGTACAACGGTACCCCGGGGTACTGCGTGTGTCATCATATATACAATACAAGACACATACGGAATGCTTTCCCATTAACCCATTGCTTACTGGTACCTGGTTGGTCCTGTAGTAACTCTATGGGGGATTGCGAAAACAGGTTTATTATAGCACATTCTTCATAAAACCTAGTCCAAGATACCCTTGGCACACTAATTCCAGCAATAACACACATGTAAAATGACATGTTTACTCCCTTGGGAGCTTTCCAGCAATATATACCCATATTTTTCCATTCAGTAATTCCTTTATACAGAAGGGAGATATATATTATCACACTCAACAATCAACAAGAACCATTTTGTTTAATTGTCATTGGTTTGCTGATAGTAGATCCATCCTGCTTTTGACTTTATTTAGTCTACTGCCCTCTTGTGATAAGAATAGTCACATGCCACCATAGATTGGTACACTGCCTACCTTGCAATAGTCATGGTCAATATTGAATACCAATTTGAGAAAGTTTGTTTCAAATTCATAAGTGGTTATTATTAGGCCTGAGTCATGTCGGAATTTTTTTGTTCCGGAATCCGTCGGTGTTGTGCCGGTCGGAATCCGGTATTCCGTTAAAAAAAATCTGCCAATGAATGATACGGAACGAACACGCACTAGAAGGTCTGCCATGGTTTCGGCAGCGCAGCTGGCATGCAGGCCCCGCGCTGCGAGACAGGCCAACTCAACTGCCTTGACCTTGCAAGCAAGTTGCACTCTTAAAAAGTGCCGAAAAGGAACGAAAATGTCTCTTATTTTACTTACATGTTTGTATGGCTTTTAAAATAAATACGAGAACAATTACCTGCAAAAACAGCAAAAACAAAAAATGCGCTGATTATATCTCGAACATTTTCTAACTCGCTCGAAACTGCATGAACTGAAGCTAATAAATACAACGACACGAATAAGTCAACACTAACTTGTATACTTTGCGTGCAGGCTATAGGGTCTATTTTCCTACGCGAGATCCATCCGCTGGGGATTTCCCCAATTCCCGGCGGATCGATCTCGCGCAAGAAAATAGACCCATAACCTGCACACAAAGTATACAAGTGATATGGCGGGCTGTGTCGGAGCATTAGTACCGATATCGATAGAGGGCGGACTGGATGTCAACGTTTGAGAAACGTTTGATGACATATGTTATAGGTACGGCGCAGCTAGCTAGCTCTGACGTGATAGCAGCTGGGCAATTCCACCATAACGGAATTACATTCAGAGACGTTTTTTGCTCATTATTTCATTCCCTGCGCAATATTCTCATGACTTAAGTAAATTTTGATACTTATATAAGTTGTATGGGTAACCAGGCTACAACATGATAGGGAAATGGTTTTATATCTTCCATGTGTTGTTGCACACTAGACCAATATGTGTGACCGTAACGGAATTACCGGAGAATGGAGTTTTTTTTTTGCTACAAGTTTGCGTTGAGTTTCTCTGAAATATAAGACACTTTGAAACTGATTTTATGTATTTTTTGTATCTTGATAATGTCAACTTCATTTTGGAACAAGTACGTGCATAAACAACACAATAATAAGTTCACAAATTCACTTTTTTGAAAAAAGACCACTGTAACGGAATTACACAAATTTGTAACGGAATTACATCTCTGAAAGTTACAAGGAAAACTCAATTATTTTGCACTCAACTTTTCTTACATGCTAATGCAAACATCAAGGCTATCTAGCACTTGAATATAAACCATAATTTGACATATCTGTAAAGCAATTTTTGAACTTGTTATGTGTAAAATAAATGAAAATATGGCCAAAATACAAATAAGAGTGAAATTTTAAAAAAATATTGCTAAACTCCAGCTTTATTTCGGTTTATTTTCAGCTTTATATTAGTAGGCAAGAAATTAAAAAGGATTGCATCAATTAAATGAAAGAAAAATCCTAGAAACTATGTCCACTAAAGTGTGTAACGGAATTACACAACTTAAGCAGTGGGATCAACTTTTCCACAAATTGGTACATGAACAACAACAAATTCACATTTTAGCTTTAATACTTTTCAAAAATCAATAATTTGACAATAATAACCATATTTGAAGTAAAAAATAGCAACATTTTTGAATTTTTCCTTTACTTCAAGAAAAATGGTTAAATTGTGAAAAAACCCAAAGTAAAAAAAAAAAAAAAGTACCTACATTATGTGACATGCTAAAGAACTGCACATCATCAATATCAAGAAACATTTAAACAATTTAAAATCACAAACAGGTCAAATAATTCAACTTTCAATGCTATAAAGCCTCGTAAACTTCCTGAATATTGGAAATCTGTGTGAATGGAAATGCATTGTGAATGGGCAATTCCACTGTTACAGAATGATATATAAGTGATTTTTAGCTCTGTTTTCTTAATCATATTTAAAATTCCTTTCACTTCCACAGTTTTTACAACTTTAATAACTGGCAGGGGTACTAGAGGTACAAATCTATAACACTGTAGCGTCAGGAGACCAAAATACAATCATAACGGAAAGGGGTCTTTTATTCAACACTAACTTTGTAATGATTTTCTGCAAAAGCTACCACAAAAAATTCTTCATTGGTAATAAAAACTTATCATTCAAGTTACAAACTTGAATTTGGTACATCTTTTTTCCAGAAATGATCTATTTTAACCTCTGAAATTACCTTATTAGACAAACGAATGTCACTGTAACGGAATTACGCCTGTGAAATCCACCCATGAATCCACCCATGAAAATGCAATTTCTTGGTTACATTTTTCTGCGTACAGTCTATAGTAAAGAATTTGTATGCATTGTTAATTTGTATGCAGTGTTAAACAATGTATGCATTGTTAAACTCTTACATAAGGACCAGAACAAATCCTGAATTTATGTGTGTGCGTAACAGAATTACAAACAAATCAAGATTTGTTATATAAACTCTTGTTATATTCTAAAATTATTCTTTTAAAAAATTCATCCTAAAGTGATCTTAATTTACTCTCAAATCAATTTAGAATGCGTTTTCATTCATTTCATGAAATACATGTACGGATATAAACATGTATGATCCAAATACAAAAAGTTAGCATATTATATAAAATATAAAAATCGAATTGCAAAAAATGAAAGACACCTTTAGGAATTCCCATTTGAAAATGCAAATAGTTTGTACATCTTCTTTGATCTGCATACAGAAGCACACTGAACACTCAATGAATTCTGACTTTATGATAATGAATAAAACATATCTTAGCCTGTATTATGTAGTTTTGAATATCTTGAAGCCTATTCTGTATTTATGTTTGATTATATATGCTTCAGTTTAATACAAATTTACATAATTAATGGTGAGTTATGAGCCCTTAACTGATCAATGATATTCAAATCTACATACAAAATTATTAATATTAAATCTCCTTAAAAGTTGAAGGTATGATTTATATCTTAAAATACATCAATGTAAATTAATGTGAGAAAATAAATGTAGAACCAGTGTCATACTAATTACTGGATATTTTTAAATTTTTGTTATTGTTTTTGTTTTTCCCTTTCTAAAGTACAAACATGAATCTGCTGCATCTTCATAATTTCAGTCAAGTGGGTCTTGCTGGAAACTAATTTAATGATAGAACATTATCATCTCTATTATGTTCATGGAGAAATTAGAGAAATTATCTATCGTGTATCAATTTAGTTAAATCACCATTGATGCAATATGAAGCATGTGAGGTAATGAGTCACATAAAGTAACATTGTACAGTACATGTATGTATAATGACTTATTGTCTACAGGGCTACAGTTCATGCTATTTAAAGGGTATTTCTACATTCAGAACAAGAAAAAATGTTATTTTCAGCAATATCATTCAATACCTTACAAACCATGTGCATGTAATTCCGTTACGTAACGGAATTACTAATACTGTTACGCCATTTTTGGAAAAAGTAGTGACATTATTTCAGAAAATTATGTTGGAAGTTCTTAGGACTATGGTGAAGGAAGAGAATTCACAATGATATGACTAAAGAACAAGTAATAAGATATTGAGAAAAACTTAAAACGTTTTATCGTAACGGAATTACGATCAAATGTGCATAGATTTTTAAAATTTCTCAAAAAAATATGCAATGAAGTTACTGCCCATGCTTTACAATTTGTGATTGTTACAACATCGTATGGAAAATATGAGAAAATGAGCAGAAACAGTCATTGAATTAAAAGATTCACTTTATTTTCACAAAATGAAGCTGATTTATGAATAAAAGGTCATAAATTTCTGTTCAATTCAAGCAGAAATATTTGAAAAACCAATCGAGCTATATACAAACGGTTTTCAGTTTCCTAAAATTCAAGTTTTCCTCTATTGATAACAGTTTGATTTAGGGAAGATTGCTCAACTTTGAGATGTGGTGTTTTTGCCTTCTCTCATACGGAATTGCCCAGCTGCATGACTGTGCGGGGCGCGCCGGGGTAGCTAGCCTAGTCGATCGTAGTAGTACTCGCTAGATCGGCTTTCATATAAACGCAGCGGATTTCTTGTCGTTGTAAGTTGCATTCGACATCGTCTTTCTTGTACTTTTTTGTCATTTGTTTTCTTCTGTTAGTTTTCTACTACAAAATATGAATTTTTGAGGAAAAAGAGGTTTTCCGTGATTTTCATCGGAATACCGGAATGGAGAAAACAATACTGGAACACGCACACACCGGACGGATTCCGGTATTCCGTCCGTTCCGACCCAGGCTTAGTTATTATGTACAAATATTGCACTTACCTCCCATAATATATTAAATAATTTGTAATGAATTGTTCTACAGTCCCTTATTTCTAACTTGCATTTATAATTTTAAACTGAAACAAAAATAGTCATGCAACTACAATGAGATTTTGTTTCCCCCTTTAGATTGTGTTCTCTCTTGCTTCAATTGAACGTCATTCACAACATCGTACTTAGTGAATATTGCATGCTGCCCTCTTTTGGTGATGATTTTGTGTAGCATAAAGATTTCAATAATGCAGTGCGATGATATGAAAATGTTAACAGGTGAACCCTGCCTGCATTGATCAATGTCAAATTATGGATTTGTAAGAATGAATCCCTGCTTTTTGCGGCCTTATGTAACTAAAAAAAATTGATACGAACGAAAGATACAACTAATATGTGTCATTGTGAAAATAATGTACTATGTTTGAATGTGTGTGTGCATTTGTCTGTGTGCGTGTGTGTGTCTTTCTGTATGTACATGTATGTCTGTATATGTGTGTTTACATGTCTGCATATATATTCATGTTTAAGTGTTTGCATGTAAAGCATTCACACCTATTCTCAGTGATTTGTTCGAATGATAAAATAATAAATTAACAAGAAATATCAACCTGTATAATGTTATGGGTAGTACAGTTTTGGTAAGCCTGAGCTGTAGTAAAACTAATAATTATAACTCCACCATGCTCGAAAGGTATAGTAAATGACTTAAGTAAAAAGCCTGTTATCATTCAAAAAGAGCCATTAAAACACAAGAGGGCGCTCTCTAAAAAAGCATTGCTTTCAACCATTTTTCATAAAAAATTATGCATGTGATATTTTTAATATAATAATTAAATAGAGAGATCATCAACAACTATTTAAAAACCTCTTTCGAAAATGTTTGAAAAAGTGTATCCATTTGTTTATTTTTTTTAAAATCATCGAATAAATCAGTGCCCCAGATTGATTACGATTGGATATATTTATTGAAATTATAGCCGTTTCTGAACCGATTTTGATCAAATAAAGTTTATTCTGCCATTAAAATTGTATGCTCTTTCAAATTTAACACTCAGTTTTTCATTATCTCACAAAAAAATTATTTCGTGCAGCGCCCTCTATACCAAAACTGAACTACCCCTTTAAGTTGTTTTTATATTCAAAATCAGATATGTCCACATTAACTAAAGCTTCTCACGAGTATAGCGGTAACAAAATGTTTGAATATCATTGCCCAAAAAGTCTGGATGATTGTGATGATTAAATTTGCAGTCATTATTAATGTGATTTCTCTGAAATCTTTCAATTTATTTGAAATGTATAAGAAATGGTGTGAAACGCTAGCTTGACAGATGATGACTTTTAATAATACTTTAGGGAATATATTAACCCACATATTAAACATGGCAATTATTTGGTGGAGGGCTCAAAAGTAGAATTACATTTCGCTTGTTCAAAGTTGATCGAGTGATCGAGAATAATCACCAACAATCAAAAGCTCAACAGTTATGTTTGCTTTGGACACGTAATGGATCCCTATTAATACTCTCTTTGATCTTTTGAAGAATGCAATTGTGAAGGGCCTTTGAAATTCAGGTTTGGTCGAAGATTGCTTGGTGATTGTCAAATAGAATTCCCACTTCTTTATCAGAACCTTGTCAAACCTTTGTTTGAATAACAAGCAGGCAAATGTGGGAAGATCAAACACTGAAACCAACATTTGAAGTTTCCAGCTGAGTTCGGTTCCACTTTTTTTTCTGTGTCAAGAAACGTTTTCTTCTTTCTTTTTTCATTTCTCTGTTCATTTTATTATTATTTTTACTACCTTCTTTTTTCTTTGATGATGCCCCCTTTCCTTCTGCATTTATAAAATATTTCACCACCCATAATTGTTTTGTTCTTATAGTTTGTCACTCTCCATTGTTTCTTTCTCCTCCTGTTGATTTTCTCTTCATTTACAAAATGTTTAATTGTGTGTAAATAAATTATTAATCATTTTATTCTCTTTCTTTACTTCCTGTAGATGTTCCTTTTGTCACAAGAAAACCAGAAAGGAAAGGTAAGAAAGTATATTCATTTTTCATTTTTACATTATTACTTAAATGTATGTATTATTAGCTTGTTAAAATGTCATCGGCTTCCAAAGTTTGAAACTTTTTGCACTAAAAATGCACTTTGTCTGAAATGTATTATTGATATTGCTTCTGATTTCTACAATTATACAGTCATGATTTTCTTTGAATGATTTCTTTGCGATCAATTACATTTTTCTATAGTCCAATCAGTCTGCAATTTGGATATCACAGCATAATCCAATCAGTCTGCAATTTGGATATCACAGCATAATCCTATTTTCTGATAACATCTTTGAATTCGGGCATGTTAACTTATGTTTTCATGACCATAATTTGACAAAAGGCTTTATGATATTGATCAAGATAAGATAATTTTGTGTATTATTTATTTGAGAGTTTTATTAGGACAGGAAATTGCCTTTCCTAATCCTAAAAAATGATATAAATATTTGTATTGTTTGCATTTAACCCATTCAGGACTGGTCCCAATAATCTGGCTTGGGTCTATGGAGAATACATGTTGTAGCAAATTCAGTCCGTCCTGAACGGGTTAAAGGGATAGTGCAGTTCTGGTCAAACTGAATGTTAGTAACTGAAACATGTAGGTTATCATTAAAACCTTACAGTTATGATTAAATGATGCTTGAATGTTAGAAAAAACATATGAACTTCAAAGTTACAGGGCTGTTTCATTGAAGCTGTTGACACAAGAAAGCCCACTCCAGCCACCTGGAAGTTATAAACATTGTATTATTTTTAAATATATCTGAATGTGATGTTTTCTTTCAAAAATCGTTCAATAGAGGTATCATTCAAAAAAGAATTTTTTATTCCGATTGGATATTTTCAAACAATGTTGATCAAAGTGTATTCTGTCCCTTTAAAAGAAGTTTGAGAACAAATATAATGTGTCCTGTTTAGGTAGAAAGTTTGGACTTTATTCTTCTATTGTTAACTTACAGTATATGCCACATTTTTAAAAATCAAGAAATGATTGCTGGATTTTATGGCAGTTTATCTTCTTTATAAAAAAGGAGCTGTTTAATTTTCTTGGTTTGAACCTCCACTCTAATGTTTATGAGGTCATTTGAGGTCATCATGAATATCATATTAGTTGAGGGAGAACCACTTTTCTGGCCCCCAGGGCCTTTGATGATGTTGGTCTGAGGTCCCTTAAGACCTTGTCACATATCACCGGATGTCATTACGGTTGCCCGCCGGAGAGCCAAATTTACAACCCGTTCATCTCCGTTCTTTTGCATTTCTTGTCAGTTTTTTATTCGGCGAATGTGTTCCTTGTCAGGCGATGTACTTGTATTTGTTCTATCCAGCAGAATGTTTTGTACATGAAGCAATGGAAATGACTTTCACCACCGGAGAATTTGATTTTGCAAATTTCTATCCGTCAGTGTCCTTTTACGATATCGGGTGATATGTGACAACCCCTTTATCACATTATCTTGTCTCCAAAACATCCTGATGATTACAATTTATCCTCATTCATGAATGAACTCAAACCATCCATCAATTTTTCCCAGGCGAATTTCTCAGGGGGCTGGTTATGTTTGCAAGAATACCATCCTTCCAATAAAAAAATAAAAAATAGACTGGAAAGAACTCTATGACCAAAATGTGTTGGTTTTTGCCTGAAACTGGCTGATTTGTATTTAAAAATGTGATGATTTAGCCTGACATAGAAGCTGAGTTTTGCCCTGAAATGAGCTAATTTTGCCCTAAAGTGTGATGGCGATCGTGCCTGAATACAAGGTTGTTCTTCAAATCAGCATCTTTTATTGGGTTTGGTTTTTCTTGGTTATGCGCTTATATGGATGATTATGTTGACATTGACTTGATTTCCATATCAATGAGGCTTCCCCTTTTGTATTCCAAAGTATAATTTTGGTTTCCTTGTACGATTACTAGTATTTTCAAAACTCTTGCGGCACCCAAATTAATATTCAAATGAGCATGTTTTATTGAATTTGGGTTTTCCAGGCAATACACTTATTTCATGGATGATGATTTTGTTGACATTGACTAGATTACCATCATGATGAGACATCCCCTTTTTTTCTACCAAAATGAGTCATGCCCATATTTCAACAGGTCTGTAATCGCCACCAATTAATTACACTTGAGGGATAAGGGAACTTTAATCATGCAAAACAACTCGTCGCTTAATTCGTCATCTGGGTCAATACAAAAAAATGGTCTAGTGAAACATTAAATTTATAGTACTTTGGTCATTCATGTTGCATCAGAGTTGAGTTTGTCATCTATGTTATTGTTATTACCTACTTGTCATATTTTGACTTCTACTGTTCAATATATTGCTTGATGAGCTGAAAATAACATTGCACTCGATATAAAATGCCAAGGGAAAATATGATGATGAATAATTTTGCAAAAGTGTACATGACACACAACACAACCAGTAAAAAAAATGTTAATCTTTTTATGTGCTTTATATTCATGATATCTGTTAATGATAGATTAATTTCAGGGCTGCCATCAGGCAATATCATCTGAACATAATTTGCATATTTCCTATAAAAGATGATCATGAATATCAGCTAAAACTGAAATTCATTGTGAAATATAAATTAGCGCATTGAAACATTGTTCGTACAAATATTTGTCATCAATGTTTATTTAAAAAGAGGAAGATAACTTTGACTGTGACTGTATGTAGCATGATTCAAACCACTAATATCAATGAATCATGCAGTTGTACATTGTGTGATAAATAGTACTTTGAAACATCGTTCGTGCAAATATTTTTCATCAATGTTTACTGAAATTTAAAAAAGGAAGATCTTTTTTACTGTGACTTTATGTAGAATGATTCACTGCACTGTTATATCTATGAATCACGAGTGTGCACATTGCCTCTGACTGATCAATAGTAATACCACTTCGTCAATCTAAGCTGTCCTCGAACACTGCATTTCATCTCGGTTAAGCCTTCCATTGCCATTGGCTTATATTTAAATGCAATTAATTAGTGGCTTTTCCACCGTGGTGGTATTGAGCGGATAAACTAAGTAGCCTGCGGCAATGGCCTTCAGTGTTGAATCATAAATGTCTGGTGTTAATCATTTTAATCATTAATCCTAGCTAGCTAAGACTCAAAGCCATTACTGAGATTGAATGATGCTGTTAAAATGTTTTTCATTATGTAGTATTGCCGGATTGCCATGTGAGGGATTGAATTGTGCTTCAGAATATTTGTATTAACTCAATAATATCTGGGAGATTAAATTGCGCTGTAGAACATTATTGAACACTCAATACTCTCTGGGGGGTTAAATGTACAACTGGTGCACATTTTGATAACTCAATACTCTTGTAGGGGTTTAAATGTACATACTGTAAAACATGGGTGCACCAGCATTTTGAAAACTCAATACTCTTGTAGGGGTTTAAATGTACATAAAACATGGGTGCACCAGCATTTTGAAAACTCAATACTTTCCGGGAGATTAAATTGCACTCTATTATTAAACATTATTTTCATTACTCATTGCCATTTGGGAGATTATAGTAATATGGAGGGGGAAAAAAATTTCTACTGTATCAGGTGTTCAGGTTTTTGAATGCTTGTTTCTCATGTTGCTTGAGCATGTAGAGTTTACTGTTCAAGCAGGGCTCGAGATTAGCACAAGCCGCTGGCCTGGGGCCACCAAAAATAAGTTTTCGGGCTTCGGGCCACTAAAATGTTTCAATAACAAAAAAATACTTTTGAACTTTTGGGGCCACTCAATTCTGATTTTAGACTGGTCAGCAACATTTGACAATTCTCTATTTACTTGCCTGACTGGGCCACTCACTATTGAAACTTCATTTTAGCAATGGTGTAAAGATTATTGCCAATGTCACATGGGCCCCCTTCTCTTGGGGGTCAAAGAGCACATGAGTTGAGTCACTATCAGATTGCCTTCCATGGGAGAACTGGAGAACGAGGAGAAATTGATTGGACGCCAACCTAACATCCAATCCTGGGGCATAGCTGAAAGGGGACCATCTACAAAGTACGTACGCACGAGAGGGGGGAGGGGGGGGGGGGGGGGGGGGGGTTCACGCTAATGCGTAAGATATATTCAACCACATGCGTAAAAAGGTGCATACAGGGGGGAAGGGGGGGGGTCAATTTCGGACAATAATTTGCGTACATACTTTGTAGATGGCCCCAAGGAGGAAGGGGTTGGGGTAAGAGGGGCACATGCCCTCCATCCCAATAACTTAACAGAAACAATACAATACAACAATGGAAATCCATAAAATATAAGAAATTAAATTCATATAACAAAATATAGTCAAACCTGCTATAGTGACCACCTGTTTATAAAGACCAACTCTATTGACCTTTATTGACTCCCAAGAAAACACTCTGCATGTCAGTGAACCTGTCTTTAAAGTGCACTTGCTTATAAAGACTGTTTATTCTATTAACCTTGGGGGGTGTGTGTAGACAGGTTTCACTGTACAAAGAGTATGCGCCCCCCCCCCCCCCCCCTCCCTATCCACACATCAGTCGACTGACACTACCCCACTGATGCAATCCATCCCTGTGCCTAAGTGCAAGATGTGTCCTATTCATATTTCATTTTCCCCTTTACAAATAATTTGACAGAAACAATAGCAAAACAAAAAATAACCCCATAAAAATAAAGGGTGAAAACTATTATAAAGCAAAGAAATAAATGTGACCTTACATCACAAAACGACCAATCATTCGGGAAAACTGATTGTGCTGATTTTCATTTAACATTATAGAAGTCATTACCTTTAAAATGGTATATGATTTGTCATGTTTGGACGAAGCAAACCCTTTCAAAATGAACGTCAAAGATTTGGAATATGGATGAGGCATTTTTAAAATAAGGGAGAAACGGGCCGCTTAAAAGATCGGTGTCTATTCAAGCGCTGTAATAAGATCACATTTATTAGATGAAAAATAATATTTAAACATGGTTTCCGACGCTCAAAACTTCACAGGAGGTAGATTAAGATATGCTTATTCAGGAAATACCAAAATCCTAAATCTCATATTTTGAACAAAATTTGACTATTTTAGCTAGTAAAAGGAAAGAAACTACCACAGCAACATAGCGGTCGTTTTGTGGTGTAAGGTCACAAATGGAGTGTATTCCCCCCCCCCACCCCCACCCCCACATCAGTCAGATCATGCTACCCACCCATCTCATCCAATCCAGCATCCCTGGGCTCGAGTGCAAGATGTTTTCCTCACTCTATCACATTCCCTTAGGGCTCAGGATTTATTGACTGGTGCTGATCAATAGTTTAATCCTCAGGGGTTTCTAGTAGTTCATCATTGACTCGCAGATTATTTTTCTGGTGATTTTCAATTTTTGCAGCTTTTTGCCGTTGCCCACTTCTTCCCCCTTTCCCAATTTTCCCCTCATCCTCTTGGATCTTCATATCTTCAACCGTTCATTAGCTTCCACATCAGCGAAAAAATTAATATTTTTATTTCGGGGGCTCCATTTTCGGGGCTACTTTTCCAACTTTCGGGGGCTACAAATATCCGGGCTCTTTTTCGAATTTCAGTGGCTACTAATAAGCTATAATGCTGTAAATGATCATTTTATAAGCATTTGTTTAACAATCCAAACAGAAAATCCCACAAAAAATCCCGAAAATCCAAAAAAGATCGCCGCCCCCGTGTATTTTTTTCGCTGTTCCACATCAAGCACAAAACCCCCTTCTGAATTTTCCAGAATGTCCACCATCTTATCAACCCATTAAATATGAGTTGATGATAATACAGGGTGGCCCAAAAAAAACGGAACGGGGCACTTCCCAAAATATAATACCACAATGTTTATGTTCATCGGATAGGGTGTCCTTTGCAATGAAAAACGATACCAAGAACAGTAATTTTGGTCAGGTCGTTATTTGTTTAAGGACGCAGTGAGTGAGACCATGTCAGGTGCCGATTTATGTCGATTTCGACCTAGTCAATACCAGTTTAACCGCACTCCTTGCCCGTAATACCATTCAGCGACCTTGCCCATTCTCTCGGCACACGGCTGAATGCACACTAACAATAGTGCGCGATGCTCAACGCGTATGAACGGCGGTTCGTGCGATTCATCAAGCGGTGGCTCAATACAAATTTACAAAAAAGAGAACCTGACATGGTGTCACTCACAGCGCCCTAAAACAAAAACTACACAACCAAATTGACTGTTCTTGGTATCGTTGTTCATTTGAAAAGACGCTCTATCCGATGGACATAATACATTTGTTACTATATTTTGGGAAGTGCCCCGTTCCGTTTTTTTGGGGCCACCCTGTATAACATGCAGTATGATTCTCCATTGACCACAGCCCGAGTAGTTTGAGGACCCGTCCTTAATATAATGGGTTAAACCTGTAATGCTCATTCTCTACTGTGTACATTTTAATATGCTCATATAATTAATTCTCATATTTCACAAAATCACCCATCCAACTATTAACCCCCTTGACTACGGGAACCGGGTGGGTTGTGTGCAAAGTCTATAGATGGGGATTTCACAAACTCGTAGGGTTAATCCTTTTATAAAAACTGAGCAGAGTAATTTTGTAAGTAATTGTAGCTCTTGTGCTCCTCACTGTAAACAATCCTGCACTGGGTGAAACATGGCTGGAATACAGCGGTGATTCAATATATATTGCATCACACAAAAAGAAGATTTACACACAAAAACATGATTGATTTCATGCAATTTCAACCCACCCAACCCCCAGACAAGATATTAAATGTTTGTGCTAGTTTGTTATTATGCTTACGTCTCATTAACTTTTTTCATTTGTATTTCTCTAGTGATATTGAAGTTTGTTGTCCTTGAACTAGGATTGATATTTTTCTCCATTTTGCCCTGTCAAGTTTAATTATTTCTTTCCAGTTCTCATATTTCACTAAATCACTCAACCAACAACAGTTACTTACTTTTCCAATAATACATCCATTGGATTTGCAGAATGTTCTGGCATCTCTTGCACTCCTTCAAGTTTTGTTGTAAATAATCCTGTGAAACATGGCTGGAATTCAGCAACGATTCATATCATCTCACCTCTCACAAAAAGGAGATTTTAAGAAAAGAGATTCCTCACGCGATTTCACCCCTCCCCGCTCCTAGACACAAGATTAAATGTTGTTGCTATTTTGTTGTATTTTCAAAGCCACCAGGGTACATTTACTATTAAAATATAGCAGGCTGAATGAACACAGTTGTTGACACAGATTCTATGACCAAACATGAATTTAAAGGAATTGTTTTGCTTTTGTACATCATCTCAAAATGTTCACCTTGATTATAATATAAATAGTCAAGGTGGCGATAGCCCTTAAAATTGAATATTGGACCTGGACTATTTAAAGTGGTCTTGTTCTTTGAACTCATCGAAGACCAGTTGATTTTGGTATAACTTACACACTCCTTAGACCCCAGCCCAAGTATACTCAGGACCAGTCCTGAATGGGTTAATCATGGGCGTCGATACTTACGTAATACCTATTCATCAGGGGGGGGATGAATGAATAGATCACCCCCCCCCCTGACGAATGGGTATCAATTACAGATCAACGCCCATGGGGTTAATAAAGACTGTTCCTATTCATGTGCAGTGCCATCTTGCAAACACCTTGCCCATGGTGTGAAATACACACGGGCTCAGTGTATTGGGCAGAAGCTAACATAGTTACGAATGGTCGGACTGCCCTCTACATCCCCACGCATAGCAATCTTTAATATGAGTGGTGAAAAAAACCGCCTTTAAATCCAAGAAAGATATTCTAATTGGATGCATTCTTGTTCCATTAGCATCAGCTATCTAACAGACAAGAAAATGTAGACTATTGAATGGAGAATTTAGCTTATTCGTTGAAATTTTAAAGATAGTAAGCATACAAAAATGGTAAGGACCGTGAACGGGCCAGGCCTTTAAATGATGTGAAGCAAGTATTGTGATAAGGATTGGGGGCGGGGAAAGGGCAATGTTATTGTAGAAATGAAGACGAAATATGCACCCATGAACATAATGATAATTTGAGTTCGGAGAGGCACACATCAAATTACCAGGGAGGCACAGGGATGTCCTAAACTGGAGAGGAAAGAGTTAATTAAGCTTTGTGTTAAGCCCTCTGCAGACAGAGCCGACTCGACCCGATTCGGCTGGTTTTCATTCGGATCGGCTCAGTTTTCAGTGCCTTGCGACACACATTTTGCCAGTCGGATGCTAGTTGGGGCCAATTCAACACTATGAAACGGATCAGACTGACCGGGCCCACCTCTAGCCTGATTGAAACCAGTCAGATCGGGTCGAGTCGGCTCTGTCTGCGCCAGGCTTTAGGCAGGGCTCAACACTAGCACTTTCCCACTTGCCATGCAGAGCAAGTAAAAATTGGTGTCCGGCAAGTGTAATTTCATTAATCATCTAGTTTTCTTGCCCGATATAATTTCTAACATGTAAGACTTCATCAACAAGTACGAGGGCAAGTAAATTCTATATTGGGGCAAGTAAATTTTCATATTTTGTTTATTTTTTGTTTAGTTTACTTGCCCGAACGGGCCAGTACAAACCAAAGTTAGTGTGGAGGCTTGTGTGAGGAATGATATACATGTAGATGACTGGGCAAGCCACTAGCTCATGACATTTCTTTTACCAATTATGTGTAAATAGAGAGGTATTCCTCAATGAAAAAATAAATAATAATTTCATACTAAAAATTGTGCGGTTAATTAATACAGAAGATTTATTGCCTGCAGTGCTTATTTATATTTGTGTCAATTCAAATAAGAGTGCACTTTCGTGATTTATTGCAAAAATTTGTGTATTTTTCGCACTTCAAACTTTTTACAAACGCTTTACAAACATGATTCTTTCTTTATGAAGGGGAAGGCTAAATAGATACTCATCATTAATGGCAATTTTCTTTCTCAATATCATTGCCTATTTATCACTCTTTCTCAATACCTGTAATAGTTGTCGTTCCAATTAGCTTTCCAATGATCACGGTGAATGCAAACGTGCCAACTCAATCAATCACACCATTTTAATTTTGTTAGGTAAGATTCATTAGAATTGTATATTCTTTACCCTTTTGGAATTGGCCCCGAAAAATGCATTCTGAGCTGGGTTGTATGAAGGTTGCATGATATACCAAAATCAAATCGTTTTTTCATGAATTAAAAAGAAATACCGGGAGAGAGGAAGGATAAAGATGGAGAATCAGAAAGCAAGAGAAAAAACAAAATTGTGAGATGGTCCCTAAGTATGGCTGGAAGGTGAGATTCTCTTTTGACGGTTTTTGTTGTCGATGTTGTCGATTTTTTGGCAGAGCGGCCGACATGTGAGCTCTGATTAGTACACCTCTCGCTACCACTCTCGAGTGGGTAGTGCGTCTTTGGCAAGGTGGTTGAAAATGGAGCTCTGTAAATCTCTGACGGGACCCCCAGCCAAAGTAAAGAATAAACAATCCAGACCTGTTGGCCGATGGCAGAAGAATTCCCCACCCCCCCCCCCCCCCCCTTTCATTCCGTGATCACACCCACGGTTGATTTGCTGGATTGAATGCAAGAAATGAAGATTTAGAAGAAGTGCTTGCCCTTTTTATGGTGTATTGAATGTATTTATTCTGTTTATAGAGGATTTGATGAGAGAGAGAGAGAGGGAGAGAAAAGCTTGCTCCTTATTCAGGGAGGGGGGGGGGCAGAATAAAATGAGATATGGTAGTGAAAAGGTTAATCCTGTTGGCAGTGGCGTAGCTACGGATGGAGGGGGTCAGGGGCACATGCCCCCAAAAATTATTGGTCAAAACATTAGAAAACATAAGGGGTACATTTTGTTTAAATAAAGAAATACATAAGGCTTGCCCCTCCCCCCCCCCCCCAATAATTGATGTGCCCCCAATCAGTCCAACCATGCTACGCCACTGCCTTTTGGTGTGCAGATGTAAAGAGAAAAAAATCATCTGGTGTGAGGGAGAATGGCATTAATATTTATGCTGTATTGATTTCTGCATACCACCTTGTAGGTCAAAGGCTTCTCTCTATATATGATGCTACATTTTCAGATGATAATTTGGGGAATACTTATCAACAAATTTTAAAAGAGAGCTAAATGGGCTTCTAAAAAAGCTCCCAAACTTTAACAATTATTATCTCCAAGAGTTCTAAAAGTGACTTGGCGCCCTTCTCTTTCTCAACCGACAAATGCTCAAACCTTTATCATGAGAGAGAGAGATAGAGAAAGAGAGCGACAGCATTAGAGGGGGGAGAGCAGGCTAGATTTAGTGGAATAGTGCGATACGATAAAGAAACAAAATAGTTTCTTTTCAGAGAGCAGATTGCTCCTTTTTTTGGTTTGTGCAATATGACGAGGAAAAAAGTGTACCAGTTCATTTTTGGTGTGTGGGATAAGACGTAAGAAAAAGAGACTCGGCAGAGAGAGAGAGGGGGAGAGCGCAGAGAACCAGCCAGATTTCTGTGGGTATTTTTTGGATCGTCGAGTTGCGCAGTTGATATCGGGACCTTGGTTTGATCGGTTGGTGTCGTTTCATATCTCTTCTGTTTTTTCGTCTCTGGAAAATAAAGGAAGATATTGAAATTAATCTGAACCGATTATTGCAGATGTAACAAAGGAGGATCATAATATGTATCTTTCACTAATTGTGATGTTTGAAAATAATAACTTTTTTGTGGCGGATATGTCACTTGATCATTTGGTGGATTACTAAGCGGCATCATATTGGAATCAAATCATCGAGAGCCGAATGCCCTTTTCTTATTTTTGTGGGAATGATTTCAATAATTTTTCTCCAAATTCTTCTCGTTGGAATTCAAAAAGTGTGATTTTGTGCAAATATATATTTTGACAATCTTCCTTTGGAGATTTGATGTCTGCGACTTGAATTGTCCATATTATTTTGTCAAATTTTTTTCTCAATATTTGTTCTTCTGAAGAAGGAATTTCCTATGTTTTTATTTCGAAGTTTAGATTGGCACTGGCTGAAGTGCTGCTACAGTATTTCTCGTACAACTATTTGCATAATTTCCTTCATTTAGAGGTTTTATAGTTTCTCTTTTCAAATTAATTTCTGTGAAGTATTATTAGAGCTGGAGCAGTATTTTTTAAGGCAAACTGACCATTTCTTGCGTAGATCTGAAGTGCTGGGACATTATTGTATAGTGCAACCGTTCTCATATTTATGTGATTTAGAAGCCCCTTTTGTTTTCTTTTCAAATTTATTTCTGGGAACTAAGTATTAAGAGCTGGAGCAATTTCCCGTCAAGTGCGGCCATTTCTTGTATTGATATGAAGTGCTACAGCATTAATGTAGAGTGCACCTCTTCTCATATTTATTTGATGTATGTGCTTTGTTGCTGGTATAATGTATTCAACCTTTGGAGACCATTTGATTTTGGTACAACATGAATTATCCATAGACCCCAGTCCGAGTGTTTTCAGGACCAGTCGTGGATGGGTTGAGAGCTTGGGGGGTTTCACAAAGATCCTAAGTTGATCTTAAGCACTAAGATGGTCTTAAATATTATGGAAAGCCACTAGTGTCTTGAAACAGTTTTGTAAAAGTTATGTTGAAATGCATAAAATGTTGATTCAAATCATATATCAAAGAGATTCATGATCTTCACATCAAGTTCATGAAATTTCTTTGATAATTAGAAAATATATATGATATGAATCAACATTTTATGCATTTCAACATAACTTTTACAAAACTGTTTTAAGACACTAATGGCTTTCCATAATATTTAAGACCATCTTAGTGCTAAGATCAACTTAGGATCTCTGTGAAACACCCCCCTGGAACATTATTCTTTGGGGAACACATGTATGTGACACAGATTGCTACCCACAATATCTAAAAGTGATTTGATTGGGGATGCTCCTATACCTTTAGATGCATATAATCTGGATTTGGCCTTTATTTATTATAATGCATCTTAAATCATTGTATTTTTACATTCTGTCCATCATCAAAGAAGTTTGTATTTGTATGTTGTTTATGGATAAACTAGTTCAGGACTGGTCTTAAAAATAAGTGTCCTGGGGTTTTTGAAGGATGCATGTTATAAAAAGAATTTAATCATGTTCTGTGGGTTAAGCGCGCTGGAACATTATTCTTTGGGGGCATGTGCGACCATTTCTGGTATTGAATCGATTTGAGATGAGCCTTCGGTTGGATGAAATCTGATCAGCGCAGAAACGTGCCTGGCAGTAACAAAGGAATATCCATTCTATCCATCCACTCTATAAAAAGGATAAAGCACTTTATATTCAAGTAGAGGTTGCTGTAGCTGATTTGGGAAATGCATTTTGTTTTTTTATTCGAAAGCAATTTGATGTATAGGCCTGTGTACGTATAGCTTTTCCTGTTTACTATTTTCGTGATGGTCATAAATTTGGTTGTGCACTTATATATTTGATACGATCCTATACTGCCTATCCTTTAACAATTCGTGCGTTATAGAGAATACATTTGGTTATTCACTCAAACAAATATTGAAGTGCCAAAGGATCTTTAATACTTTACAAAGTGCATCAACAGCCTTTTTACTTTTAATCAGATATATTAGCATTATTAATGGTCTTTTATGATTTCATATTTGTACAATATTTCCACAGACAGAAAGAAGGGATCATAAAAGGAAAATAAGTTTGTTTAAATACATAAAATAAGGATAATAGATTATTGATGGTCCTGTTTGCTTGTATATCTGTACAATATTTATACAGACAGAAAGAGGGAAACTTAGGAAAATAGTATGTATGCATAAAATATGGACAGTATATGGTTTAGTATCATTGGTCCTTTATGCTTTCATATTTGTACAATACTTCTACAGACAGAAACTTAGGAGTCCAAAGTATAATGATCAACAGTAGATTGTTCAATAATAAATATTTAAATTTAGGAGATCCAAATTGTTCAGTACTAATGTGTGACTGATTTTTTTAGTAACATCCGCAACAACAACTCTAGCTCCAAACAGAGAAAATATAACTATTTAATTAAAATCAAAGTATTTTGATCCCCAATCGTGCATTCTAAAATACAGGTTTTAATGCAATTGAAGAGAATTGAGCAAATGCTAGCATGGAAAGATATACCGTAGAACACCATCGTCAAGCACCCCCAAGCACCTATACGCATCTTGCTTTTAAAGAGCGCCTGCTCTCTGTCCAAAAGGGAAACGTTAATCAAGAATGCAAATAATGGTGAGGAATATTCATGAGGATAATAATGGAGGTGAATCTCATGGAAACGTCACTTAAAAGCAAGATGGGTATAGGTGCTTGGGGGTGCTTGACGACGGTGTTCTACGGTATATGTACTACTAACTTCTCAATATTGAAGTCATAAAGAGTCAAAGTAAGTCATAAGAACTGTGCCATACAAAACTAACAATGCTTGGCAAACCACATGCTGCTTCTGCCAAGCTTTGACAAATGGGGTGAAAATGTATATTGTATCATATATAATTATTCTTTGTGTTATTCTAAGGGAGAAGTATCCTGAGGAATGGTATTGACTTTTCACAGAAATAGTGCATATGATCAGATATTAAAGTGGGGGTGAGAATTTTGTGTGTGTGTGTGTGTTTTATAATAAAGTCCATTTTGACATTTAGGGAATTCATTGTATTTATAAAAAAGACAATTTGACAGATTTTGTTCATGTTGTCAATGTCAGCAAAGTTTGAAACATTTGCTTTTCACAGAAAAGATCAACATCAAAAGGGAGAGAAAATTTGCCAGATGTGTTTGTCAAACTACAATGTCACATGTTAGGAAATACTGTGTCAAGTTTTAGGAGATTTTTTGTGTGTTAAGAGGAAGCAAAGTTGAAACTTTTCTTTTAAAATAATATTGACCTTTCACAGATACTATGCATATAAATTTATGAAAGAGGTAGTGAACCTGTGTATTTAAAGATGTGTTTTTGAAAGTACAATTTCACATGGCACAAAATGTGACAATACTAAAGTTTTAGTCCTGTTATCAGAGAATACAAACAATTGACATTTGTTGTATTCTGATGTTTATTTGGCGGTACATGTAGATATTAAAGAAAATGAGTTTGGTATGAATCATCCTTTAAATCATTCAGTACTGGTCCCAAAATGTCTTTGCTGGGGTTTATGGAGAATTATGTTTTGAAACAATGTAAATACAATGCACATTTAGGACTGCTCCCAAAATACTGAACTACTTTATAGCCATGTGTAAGTTTTTCTACCTTTCTAGCATGGTGGAGTTATAACTATTTGTTTGTAGTGATATGGTGCAAGTTTTGTTTACTAAGTTCAGTTTTGACCAGAACTTTACTATCCCTTTAAGTCCATTTAGATTCCCAAGGCAATATTTCATCTATGCACATAATCGGGATGCCGAACATGAATCTCTGCATAAATTAATGTACAAAACTTCTTGAGGGGCCGTGGACATGACAATCTTGTGAGCACTAGAAATGCCAATATTCTAAGATGGATGTCTCCTCTCGTATCTGCCCTAACCAAAACAATATCCGCTACTTTAGATGTCGGTAACCATGGGAACCATGATTTTTATATGGTGCTTAACATTTCTCATGTTGCATTTAAGTATCATGAATGGGTTATATACCTCAGTGATGGGTTTATTTACCTCTCGGCAAAATGGGGGTCTCTAGAGGTAGCTTTGCTACATACCTAGATAATATTTAAGTAACTTAATTGTATAATTTGGGAGTAATATTTTATTCGGAGTTGAATATTGTTTATTTTTCAAATGCTAATGTTCTCTACTGAAAAATGTCTTTGTTTCTATGAATATGATAATTTCAATTTTAATATCAACCCCAAATAATTTAGAAGTAATTCGACAATACTTTTAACGCCTATGTTAAACAAATGGAGATGTTTTTTTTTTTTTTATTCATGATGCAGTTTTGAGCTTGGATGTTCAGATTGCCTGTTTAAGAATGTGTACCGTTCATAACTCCTTAAAATCATCCTACCAATAATATCCAGCAAATAATGTTCACCAATATCCGAATGAATCATAAAAGGGAATACAAGTTGAGATGGGCCAATAAGGGATAATGAAGCTGATAAACGTAGCAGGAAGATGTTGCTACGGTAACGTAAATAATTAATCATCCACGATGCATCATTCTTGGGATAACTGGGGCAGCCCCAATAGAGAGAGAGGTACCTAGTACCTCCTCCTAAGCCTCAGCACGTAGATTTTGTAGATAAGCTTTGATTGGCTGGATGAACTGCATCAACTAGGAAGATTGTTAGAATGCAAATCAATCTTGATGAATACAAAGAATGTTAAAAGTTTGATCACAATACAAGTGTTATATTTGTATTGTAAAAAAGGTTTTATAAGTAGACTCATTTGTATACGTTTGATGACAATCCAAGTATATTTGTATCCTGATTAAAAGTTTGAAAATGTTTCTTCTTGGGAGCATTGTTAGCATGAACATTCATCTGTCTGTATTGGTATAAATTTCATGAGAAGAAGAAGAATCATTTTCAAAATTGTTTAACACAATATAAATAATTACCTCACAAATTGTTGGCTGTTATCAGTACAGTCGGGTCGCAATGCTGACAAAGGCTGTAGATGACAACTAAAATAAAAACAATCTTGGAGGTTGATATAATTATATACATTGTGATCAAAAGTTAACAAATTATTTTTTTCTTGGGAACATTGTTCATTTCTTTCAATCATGAAATGTAACCTTGACGTACATGTACATGCATGTACGTCATCAGAAATACAAATGAACGAACGATTGCTCATTCCAAAATGTTTTCTCTTTTTACTTGAATTAAATAAGACATGCAATATGCCATACATACAAATGAAGGAATGATTGCTTACTTCAAAGTTGTTTGGGGTTTATTTTTATTTATTTATTTTTATTTTTTTTGGGGGGGGACTTAATGCACCTGTTTTAGTTTTAAATCGGGAAGAGATGTATAAAGTTGATTTAATATGAGGCATAGACCATTTTGTCTAGTGGTGTTTTCTATGAAAATAATTCAAAGAAAAATGATGCCGCTTTCAATAAAGAATTTTCATTAAAAAAATAATATAATTGTTGAAGTTTAATCTACATCAGTTGCATTTTGAATAAAAATTGATAATTCAGGTTCTTTTTTCTGAGACTCAAAAGTCTAACTCATTGATTTGATATCGGTCTAAACTACATTGTGCCTGAAGAATTTTACTCGCATCGTTCAGCCCCTTTCCAAATATTATTTTCTGCTCTCTAGGCTGGTCATTTTTGTCCACTCTTTCATAAATCGCCTGGACACAATGGTAGGGGTATTTCACCCTTTTGTGACATTGTCCAAAGCATATTTTTGTTGGGGATGGATAAGTCTTGTGGGAGTTTTAGGGGATTATTCTCTGCAATTTTGTGTTATTTTACGCAATACTGGGTGTGCCTAGAGAGGATTTCAAGTTTGAATGAACCTTTTTTCTATCAATGAAAGCATATTTTTTTGTTGGGGGGGGGGGGGGGGGGGGGGGGGTGATGGGAAACATTGGGGTTGAAAATGGAGAACGAGAAATTACCCAAACAAATCACAAGAAGAGAACAAAGTGGAGGGAGCAGAGAGGTGATAAAGAGAGAGAGATCGGTAAATAGACAGAAAATTATGGCAATTCAAATGAAAAAGGGGAGGACTGGGAGAGAGAGAGAGGGGGAGACGGAGTCATATCAAGGAGAGAAGTTATATTTTAGGAACAGATTTTCTGTACAAATTATTTCACAAACCACCTGCCTAATGTGCAAATATCAGCATATATAAGGTGTCAAGTTCAACTATTCCATTTGGCGGCACAGAAGTATCACCTTTCCTGTCGCCACTTTGTAAATCTCTGTCAAACTCTTTGTAACAAACATAGCGTCTCATACAACATGCATGGACACCTTTTTGGTTCTGTGTAACAAAGATTTATTTATTTATAAGGATCTATTAACTTAAATCTGAAAATATAATTGTCAGTTGGACTGTGCTTGTCCCAGTTTTCTGTAAAAAGAAGAAAAATAATCTTCTTTGAAAAGTCTCTGTTTGAGATGTATGTACAGTACTTCTAAGGGGAAATTTGAATTTGTATTTATTTGAAGCGGCTACATTCACTCTGAAAAATGTTGAAGGAGGCTTTTTGCAGCATTTTCACGACTAAAACTGGGTGGTGTCGGTATTTATGAATCTTTTTGCACACAAATCAGATATGATGATTCATTTTTCTAACTAGACCCTGCCTACTGGATTCTGTTAATATTTAATATTTCCTTTTATTGATTATAAGTAAAGTAACCATTGAGAAAATATACCCCCTTTTATTTTCATATTTTTATTAAACACAATTAGCCTCAAGGCAATACTGCTGTAAACTACATATTGGGGTGACTGATTGCAAGCTGATAAATGGGTGAAGCGGCTATGTCCTTGAACTAGAGAGACTTAGCGATTTGCACAAACACCTTGAGAAAAATAACAGTTACGGAAGTGATTTGTGAAAGCACAATATCTAACCCATTTAGGTATGGTTTGGTATGGTATGGTTACAAACAAAAATGAGTTGTGGACTGTGGAGAATGTGTGTTAACCCATTCAGGACTGGTCCCGAAAATACTTGGGCTAGGGTCCATGGAGAATACATGTTATAGCAAAATAAATCAGTCCTGAATGGGTTAAATACAAAATCAAACAATCTTGTTTGGGTTATTTTTAATGCAGGAGAGCCTCCCATTTTGGAGTTATGCAAAAGCATGAGAAAGGAAGGCCTCAATATGTCTCAGTTGTAGCTGATTTAAAATGTGCCGGTAGTTTTATCAAAAGTTAAAGATAAATTAAAGTAAATGATTGACACAGAAAAGTGATAATTGACTGCAAAGTAGAGGCTGAAACATCAAATTAAAAGAGGCAGACTGAAAAATAAATACAGAAATGGTAAATAATACTGTTTGATCACATAAATAATGCAATATGTAGACGGTGTCAATCCAAGTGGAAAGGCTAATCAAATCTGCGCCCTTAATTCTTGTACAGCAAAAGTGAAATATATAAGTTGGAAGAAGCAAAAATAGATAGAAGATATGTGAAGGAGACTTTCGAATTGGTAGACAAATTACAAAAAGATACTGGGTTGAATCTACTGACAGACAGACAGACATGTAGCTTGATTCATATTAACCCCTTTCCTACGGGGAACCTGGTCTATAAGGAAATCCCCATAGAATTTGTACTTGGCCAACCAGGTTCTTGTAGGCAAGGGGTTAACATAAAGAGAATGGCAAAGAAGAATATAGAGAGAGGTGTAAGGAGAGGGGTGGGGGGGGGGGGGGGGGTCGAGGATGGTAAGGGGAAAGAGAGAGGTTGAACTGAATCAAAAGTAGCCTAGAATCATTTGAAAGTTAGAAAGGCTGGAGCAAAAAACAACACTGCTAGACAGATGGTTGAGTGTTTGATCACATTCGTGAATTAAGTCGTAGCCAGTGTCACTCTGGTTCGTCCGTCCAATCTAATCTCAATGTCTACCACCCGGTATGAGTCACCCCCTTCGTGTTCATTGGCTTCCAATCGATCATGAATATAAATCCCTCTCCCTTCATCCCATGGAGTGATGGAGTGATGATCTTCCAGGGGCCCATCCCCTCCTTGAGAGATTCTCCTCGTCACTTTTATCTTTACTCCTACAACATCTTTCTTTGAAATATGTATTAAAACGAAATGAGCCTATATTCATTATTGTGATTCTTCTGTAAAGAGGTGTAGGTATTGTTGGGGGGGGGGGGGGGGGGGGCTGTGGCAGGGCACAGGGGGGCACATATATGCAAATATTTTGATCATGAATGAAAAGGAAACTGCAACCCATGGATTGTACTTCTATTTCCTATCATTGGTTCACTTGCTATGCACATACCACCACTTTGCAAATGCTAGTCGCAATCCCACTCCTCAATAACTTTTCCGCTATGAGGTCATTATGGGGAATCCCCTCTTACCTTTTAACAGGAGTTATTCATTCGGATCGCCATGTACGTTTCCCAATAGGCCACAAAAGACAGATTATAAATTGGTAAATTTCCTTTTCCTGGTAAATGGTTTCATTTAGGATGCAAAACTTCTATAAGCTCTGAACTTCTGAAGTAGGTTTGTTCATTTATTCAAGGGCTATTCATTTCTCTAACGATGTCATCTGGGCAAGCCCCCTTCTATTTCTAACACAAGGCACATGACGATATCTGTGTAGATTTTAAAATGGGTAAATTTGTACATTTCCCAAAAGGTAATAATGATAAATGCACTCTCCTGGTAATGCTTCTCTTAGATTAACGCTGGAAAAACCTGGTAATTTATGAAAGAAAGAAAAAATATTTCATGATTTGGGTAATCCATTTGGGGGAATTCAATTTATACACAAGATACATTCCAACTCATGTTCATTACAAAGTTATGTTACTACCAAGTAGAATGTTAATAATTTCCCCAATAGATATTTCCACTAATAAAGTTCTATTTCAAATCATTCTTCTCTTTTTTAAACTCTGAAGAAGATTAATTCAGTCATTTATTCAAAGACTCATTTTTCTCAAGATTCTTCATCGTAATTGGTAGACATTTAAAATAATTTTTGTGGTAATAATTTCATTAAAAAATGTATTACACTCTTTCTAACTCTGGAAGTAGATTTATTTGGTAATTTATTCATGGACCACATATTTGTACAGATTCTTGTTTGCACAAGACATATTTCAACCCTTGTTCTTTTCCCAGTAGATGATATTGCTACATTTCCTGATAGGTCATATGATACCAGTTCATTCCTTTCCGTGGTAATGGTTTCATTTCAAAATGCGCTCCTCTCGTATAGGTCTGAAGTAGGTTTTTTGGTTATTGTTTCAAGCCTTTCAAGGACTCATATTTCTAAAGATTTGTCCATGCACGCAACATATTCCAGTCCCTTGCTTATTTCCAGGCAGATCCTCTTGCTACGTTTCTCAAGAGGTCATAAGATACACTCATTTCCGTTGTAATAGTTTCTTTTCAAAATCTGCTTGTTTAAAATTTGCTCGTTGAAAGTCTGGAATAGGGTTTATTTAGTCAATTGCTCAAGGATTCTCCCCAGAAACAAGCAATTTCCTAATTTTCTTGCACTATTTGTTATTTATTCATAGAAGCCCCACTTTTATTTGGCAATATTTTCCCATTAAGACATGTTTTTGTTTGTTTGTTTTTCTTCTTTTTTCCAAAATCAAGTCAAGAAATGATACAAGAGTATAGTGAGATGGGGGTCGGCCCAATTTGGTGATATTGCAAGCATATGCTGATCTATCCTTGACATAGATTTGTTCTTTAAGAAGTTTGTGCATAAGAACCTCCAGAATGTGTAGTTTAGCTTCTAGTTCTGTTTTGCTCATCAGTACCCATTGAAATATTTGTAAAGGAGGATATAGAAACTGGAATTTTCATAATTTCATCAAAGATCTTTAATTGGGAAAATGCTTTCATGAAGTTAATTCAACGCTTTGCTTTGTTAACCAATAATTTAGTTATATCAAATGTGATTTTATTTAGGGGAAACCGGTATGGGAGTTGTTTTAATTACAAAGATAGTTTAATATATTAATTGCAGCTATTTTATATAGATCCATGGACCACTTTTGTTGAATTAATTGGCTTTTGATGCCTTTTCACCACCGACACTAGCAAAGCTTTTAAATTGCAATTTATGGTAGATTGTCATTGACGAGGAGAAATTGTAATGTGCATTGTTTAACAGGAGAGTTAATGAATCAATACCTCAACCTTTTCATGCTTAAATCTGCTCACTTTTGTCGGATGAATTATAATTGGCTTTTGACGCCACTTCCACAACGATTCACATCACGTAATGCCTTTTGAAATACATCTGCCCGACACCTTCTGAATGCTGTTGTTGCACCGATACATAAAACATCCATTATATTCGACCTTGGTTCATGTTTGTAATCGCTTTATGCATTTTTCCTCCGATCGAGGGGGGAGTCGATTGAATCAGGCTCGAGCTCCCAAATTCATATCGCATTGATTCTGATTTGGAATATATTGAACGCTCAATTGAGCGAAGACTTTTTGACATCCGAGGGAATCGGGTTAGTAATTTTGAATCGTGTCTCTTTCGCTGGAAAAGGGGATGACGTACAAGGCCTTCTGCCGTACCATGGCTTCATCGATGAATTTTTTTTTGTACCAGCCACTCTGGAATTAATTTTACCAATCTGTGCGCATATTCGCTGGATTATGTTTTTGGTCCATGGATGTTTTTGACCTTAGACTGCCAGCCTAGTATGTTTATTTCAAAATATGAAGGATCCATCCTGGGCACACATGTTTATGTTTTTCTTATTTTGTTTTACAGGAATCTATGTCGCATGAGCTTGCATCATTGATTGTTTTTGCTGTCTATACAAACAGTTGACTGTAGTTGACTATTTACTCTCAGAAAAGTTTGTAATCGCACAAATGGAAATAACTCTTTGACCTCATTCCTTGGTGGAGATGTTTTTTAAGTGATGAAGTGAAACAAACATTAATGATGTATGCGTGAGAGTTTGACTTCATCCAGACTTTGAAAAAGCATGTTATGCAAGCGTAAACCATCCAGCCCTTCTCCTTTCTTCTTTGAAGAACAAGGAATACATATTGTCAGTTTCTCAGAGACTAAGATGTGTAATACCAGCTAAAGGAAACGGATTAAGCCTTTTAAGGCTAAAAGGATAACCATTATATGAAGACAGTTTACTACCCAAAGGAATATCATCACCAGTGATTTCATCAGTTGTTAAAAATGACAAAAATAAAGAGACCTGATGTAGATGTTGTGTATCACAGTGAAACAATTGTGTAAAGTACAGACCATAAGGAAAGATCTTGAAAACTTTACAGGAAACTTATTAATAAAATGTTCAGGAACTAAACAGAAAATCATCATAGCAAATGATTGTGTAAAATACAGATCATAAGGAAATAACTTGAACATTTTACAGGAAAATTATTTAAGTCTTCAGGAACAATACAGAGACTATAAAATCATCATGGCGAGAAGATCAATACTTCATAACCTTTTGTTGCTAATGACAATACTAACGGCGTTTCTTGCCTTTCCCCCGCCTTCCCTCTGTGGTCGCGGTCTTGGCCGTGGTCGTTGGTGGTCAGGACCCTGCGACATGGTGCTGTGCATCTTCGGTGCGACGTGCATAGAGAACGAGGGGCGCCCCCAGTGCGTGTGCGACCGTGTGTGTCCCGAGGTCTTCGCGCCGGTTTGCGGGTCGGATGGCGTCACCTACGCGAGCGAGTGCTTCCTGAAGAGGGCGTCGTGTGAGCAGAAGCGGCGCATCTCGTTCAAGTCGCAGGGAGAATGTGGTAAGTCTCTGACGTTTTTTTTTCTTCTTTTTTTATTTGTTTTTATTTAGACAAAATATGCACTTTCCTACAGGATTTTTATTGGGCATAAATAATAATAATAATAGTGGATACTTATATAGCGCACGTTCTGTCTTTCGACGCTTGCGCGTGGCTTTGGGAAAGAAGAAAAACGGAAAAACATTTTTTTTTGTTTTTCATGATACAATTAAATAATTAATGTGTTTTTTATCATTTATTTACGAACAAGAAAGCTTTTGGACTTAAATATTGTTTTTGTCAAATCATTGGGTAGCCCACTTTGCCACTTCACATGTATAGAACCCTGTCACATTTGATTTCAGCCGATAATATATAACTGGCATTTTGCTTTGTGTAGTTTATAATCATTATTTTACACCTTTCTAATTCTATGTTATATTATATTTATTTGTTATAGTTATTATTAATTTTTCTCAATCTCAATCCTGTATACATGTATAATCATTTCAATGTTCACATTGCTTTATTCATAAAATAGTTCTTTTTTCTTAATGATTCATTCAACTCTCCTTTGCTCCTTATTTAGAATATTTTCAACAATATCACCTAGCACTTATTAACCCCTCATGTCCTGTGCAAAGTTTTGCTTAAATAACAACACAGTAACATTTTTCTACAAACAGAATGGGAGCTTTCAATGCAATAGTAACCAATTTGTTGAAATTGAATCATATAGGCCCCTATAGCCTCTGTTGATTGTGATGCACTTTCGTGATCGGCCAAAACGTAAATATTGCGATAAAAGATCAAAGGTGCTCTTTTAAAAAGTGGGACAAAAGAGGGGAGGCTAAATGAAATGCAAGGTTTTCAGTTCAAAATTGAATTTGTGTAATGAAAATGGGGAGGAAATATTTACAGATAAAATATATATGTGTAGCACCTACAAATTTGTATTTGACTCTTATTTTGTTTTTCAAAATTTAGGGCCAATGTACGGTCGAGACAATAATTCTAGACAGATGCGTCAAAGTTTCTCTGAACTAATCAATTTGATTGCGTGGAATTGTAATTTGATGGGCAGAGGGGACGCAATATGTTGTGATACCGTCACGCTCAAAAATGTAAAAAGCATCCCTGCAAAAAGATGTCGCAATTTTTCTAATTCCTATTGCAATGCATATGGGTCAAAAACCTTATTTAGTTCCAAATATTTGTAACCATCAGTCAGCAAGTATTTTGAGCAGACCGGTTTATTTTATTGTTGTTTAATTTTTATAATTTAACCATCCTAAAAAAATAAAAATTGTCCCGATTTTGAAGTCTCCATTGCATATAAATAGGTATTGGTCATAAACCTTTTGTAATTGCACATATTTGCAACCATAATTGTGCATATATTTTGAGCAGAACAGTATAATTCATTTTTGTATTTAACCAATTGGTGATTTACAGAATTTGATGCATATAAGATGCAACAATTTGTTAATTTCTATTGCATAATGTATAAGGGTCAAGAACCATATGCAATTGCTCATATTTGTATATGCGCGTTATAAATATGATATATTTGTGACAATCAC
Organism: Echinarachnius parma; assembly: GCA_037951105.1. NCBI lineage: Eukaryota > Metazoa > Echinodermata > Echinoidea > Clypeasteroida > Echinarachniidae > Echinarachnius > Echinarachnius parma. The sequence continues at coordinate 54,011 of JBAMJV010001790.1, forward strand.
TCAGGCTGTTATTTTGGGCACAGCTATATATGTACATATTTGTTTTCATATTCATTCTGTTATTGCTCAAGCCACAAAAAATGCATGCCAAATATATGCTCATGTGGAATGAATATTATATGCAGGGCTCCACACTTATCTTTTTTGTCAGTGGCCCAGTCGGGCCAGTGAAATGATTTCTTCCCCTCTTCTGGTGGCCCAGAAGAAAAATATACTGTCCCAAAATGTTTATTTCATGAGTAAACTTTTTACTATTCAAAATATCACTATTTCCTGATCAAACTTGAGATTCTAGATGGAAGAAAGCAAGATTTTTCTCATTTTGTCAATGTCAGGTTGAAATTCTACTTGCCCGATCAGGCCACCAAAATATGACATTTATATATTTTTGCTGGCCCAAATTGCAATTTCATTGGCCTTGGGCCAGCGGGCCAGTGCAAGTGTCGAGCCCTGTTATAGGATAAGGGAAACAAAAAATAGATCAAACATGTTAGGTAAATTTGTTAAGGTTTCTTTTGGAACTTAACCCATCCAGTGCAAGAGTTTATGATTTCCATATCTTTGTTAATACAGGGTCCAACAGGTATCTGTAGGGTTAACAATAGACAAAGTCCATTTCTCACTCTCAAAATACAGCTGTACCATTTTTTTTTAAAGGTACCGACTTTGATTTGATGTCTTGCGCAAAAACATTACTAGAATAGGAGAGTCGTACATACATGTATATATATCAGTTTTTAAAAATCGGCTTTACTTGCAGAATAGTCTGTGTAAACTTGATTTCTAGCATTGCATTTATAGGCCTTTTGTATTACCAGGCTGTACACAATGTATGACTTACTTATATTTCACCTCTGAATCAAACAGTTTGCCAATGTTTTTTAACTGCTGTTATCTAAAGTGGGAGAAAAGCATTATTAAAAGGCTGTTTATATGACCTCTTTTCCTATTAAAATCAAGTAGATGGATTTCTTCAACGCAGAGAGAGAAAACAAAATTCCATCTTATTTTCAGAAAATTATAAAGAGCTTCCATGCTCTTACATTAAGTAAATCGTTGCCTGCAGTATTTTGAGAGCAATATTGAATAGGCATTCAGAATGTTCAGATCCTATCAAGTGTAGCATAAAAAAGAGTCTGCTATATATTGAGAGAACCGATCTCTACTAGCACTTGTGCTAACTTTTGGTTCTCTTTTATTAACAATTTTAACTTTCGTATGAATATATTTTATAGTATGTATAAAGCATAATAAGTAAACTAATCTATTACAGTAGTTCATTGTTTTGCTAATTATTTATAGTTCGTATTTTAATAATTTGTCTTGCATGTATTTTATGATGTACATACGATATTGTTTTGGTTGTTAACCCATTGCTTACGGGAACCAGGTGGGCTATGTACATAGTCTATGGGAATATTAGAATCTCGAAGGGAAAGGGTTAATAAACTTCAAACTTTAAAGGGATCTACTAACTTTGTTGACATGTGCAAAAAGTGATGAATGGTTGATGCAATGTATATTGTTGTTATCTCATATGTCCACAGGGTATTGTGTGAAAATTTCAAGTCAAATGGACATTGTATGGCCAAGTAATGAGCGATAATGCAAAGTGATATTCAGTAACTCACTGCACTCACTTTGTACACAGAAGAAAAACTTGCCCGGAGTTTTTCTTATCTGAATACTTCAATCATACATATCTTTGTAACGAAAGGGAAATTTGAAAAACCGAAACCTGTCCCGTGATTTTATTGTTAATACGAATACAACAAGGTATAAGGGAACCGCTAGAATTAGAATTTTATTTTGAGGATTTGGACAATGTTACAAAGTCCCTTTAAATATCGTTCTCTGTTTCATCTGCTCACTACTAGATTTTGTTCAGTTGGTAGATGTTGGCTCCTGTAGGTAATGGGTTAATTTGGTAGGTTCATGCAGTGCACTTCACAAGTTCTTGCCCATTTGACCCGTTCCCTACAAGTTTATGAAATCCCTATAGACGTTGTACACAACCCACTCGGTTCCCGTGGTCAAGGGGTTAACAGGAGTAACTGATCAAATGGCAAATTATTTCTTTTAGAAACCTAAGAAATGTTTTGTCAATTCGTACCCTTTTATTAAAATAGCTTACATCATTGAAAATTAATAATTTGAGTGTATTGGCTTGAACCATATAAAAAGATGAATGCTGTAAAACCATGTAGCATTAATAGTCATGTTAACATTCATAGCAATCTGCGCATAAACATAAACAGCCTGTATAACTTAGAAAGTTCTTAAACTTATTATTAAACATAAAGTCACACACAAAATCCAATACATGCATGTGGAGGGGGAAATGAGAGCGTAACAAACAAAAAAAGCGGTACATAAATGTTTTTTTTAAAGCATTTAAAAATTCCCTTTCACACATTTGGATGTCACCAAACTATTTGCTTCCGATCTTGACTGTGACCACAAGCAGATGCAGATTTCTTCATGGTAGAACATTGAGCCAAGACAAATAAACTGTTGAATGGTGGGGGATTTTTTTCCCCCTCATTTTCTTTGTCAATTTTCCTTTTTCTCATTTTCAGCTTTTTGATTTCTTTTCCTACTTATTTTCCCTCCTTTTTTCTTATACATTTTGTTGCTTTTAGACTTCCTTTCCCTTTCTTTTCTTTCTATTTTTTTATGTTTGTATGTTTTGGTTTTCTTTTCCCCTCATTTGTTTTTCTTTTCCTCCTTATTTCTTCTTCTTTTAGCCTTTTCGCCTTATTTCCATTCTTTCTTTTCAATCCATTTTTATGTTTGGCTTTTGATTTCCTTTCCCCTCCTTTTTCTTGTCAGGTCTTCATAATTTCCCTCTTATCAGGTCTTCATAATTTCCCTCTTTTCTTTCTTTTTATTCCTTTTTCATGTTTGGCTTTTAGTTGCGCTCTTTTCTCATTGTGCGTGACTCCAAGGAGAGCCAGGCTGTCAAAATATAATTTCTATTTGTTCACTAAATAGTCCTTGGCGGATGGGAACACCTATGAAAATATTTGATGAAAATCTTAAAGGGGTGGATTGCTGTTTTTTTCGCTTTTCTCATGTTCGTTCTACTTTTCTTTTCAAGAATTTGGTTTTCTTATTTCATTTTTTTTCCTTACTCAAGATGTTTTCAAGTTTAAAGGCCACTTGAAATTGTTTGAATGTAGTTTTCTTTTAATAAAGAGGTTTTAAAGACTAGTAGAAGATGTGTTTATATTGCCATGAAGTTTTGTTAATCAGTTTTACAATTTCTTAGCTCATTCTGAAGTTTGCTTGTCTCTCATTGTTTTAATTTTAATTTTGTTGCTGATGATATTTCTTTGTTTCCTTTAGCCTTATTCATCTAGCTTTAATTTTGTTTCTCTATTAAATGTTTGTTGTCTTTTTGTTTTTGTTAATTAATTATTATTTCAATATGCAGAATAGGTAAAAGAACATGGGATTCATACTGTATAGTGCATTGCATTGTTAAGCTTTTATAGAGTATCATAATTTGTGTTTTTTTTATTTGTATCTCATTTCTTGTTTGTATCTTCTGTCTGATTCTTGTAGAAGAGAGAGATCCATGCCAGGACATTCAGTGCAACTACGGGGGAGAATGCGTCATCGAGGGCGATGAGGCATCGTGCATATGTCCCGACATCTGCCTCCTGGCCTACGACCCCGTTTGCGGCAGCGACGGTATGACGTACAGCAACGACTGCCAGCTGAAAGCGGCTGCGTGTCACCAGCAGACGGAGATCACAGTTCAAAGCACAGGACAATGCGGTGAGTAGATATCAAGTGGATGATGATGATGATTTTGGTGGCATCGGGGATGGTGGTGGTGGTAGTCATGGGGATGATGATGATGATGGTGAAGATGATGATGATGATGATGATGATGATGATGATGATGATGATGATGATGATGATGATGGTAGTGATGGTGATGATGATGATTTTGATGTCAAGCACATCATAGAAATTAAAAATCTTGATTCTGCTTTTATTTGTGCGTGATATTTGATTATGCATACATTTGTTGTATCCTGTGATATTGATCAAGAAATCAACATACTCTTTATGTATCAAATTCAAGAATGAGATTTTAAAAATTGTAATGTTGTCAGTAATTACATCACAGATATTAAAGAAATCTCTGTTTTATTTCTCTCACTTCACAGTCGAAAGGGACCCGTGTGACAATGTAACGTGCAACTTTGGTGCATCCTGCGTTACCGATGGCAACACATGGGTGTGTCTATGTCCTGAGATCTGTTTGGAGGTCTACAGTCCGGTCTGCGGGAGCGACGGGATGGACTATGGGAATGAGTGTGAACTGAACGTGGCCGCCTGCTCGCTGGGCAAGAACATTACCATCGTCTTTCAGGGCTCTTGCGGTGAGTTCTAGATTGATATCAATTGTTTGATATTTATTTTGTTGCATTTTATTGTCAAATTTAATGGAAATTCTTTTTTTTTCACATTGTTACAATGTATAGATATGAAACAATCATAAATGAATACAGAAAATTCAAACAAAATATTACTCATTACTTACTGAGTATGTCATGTTAAGGTAAGTTTAATAAATTGACACTTATCTGGTATCAATACTATTATTCTAATAAAGACCTTTTTGGTTGTGCTTAGAAATAATATTCATGGAGAAATAAGTGCCCGCATAATTTTGTCATGGTTGATTGCTTTGGTTTGTTTTGATGTCATTTGGTCTTTCTCTTTATATCCGCCATACAGATCCATGCAGGGACATTCAGTACGAGGATGCAGTGTGTAAGCTAGATCGTTCGCGGCAGCCCGAGCCGAGCTGTGAGTTTGACTGTACGGCCGAGCTTTCCACTCCCGTTTGCGGTTCAGACGGGATGACGTACGAAAACGAGTGCGAACTTACTCGTGCGGCGTGCTTGAGCAATCTCGAAAACCAACTCATAGTGTTCACAGAAGGAGTCTGTGAAATAGGATCACGTAAGTTTATTTACTTCTTGCAATCTTGTCATTTTTGTATGGAATACTTAGATTTCCTCTAATCTTGTTTTTGCATGCAACTTTTATAAAAATTATTCTTCGACTCCAAAGATGACTAGATCATGTATAATCCAATCCTACACAGATCCGTGTGAAGATCAGATGTGCGACTTCGGACTGTGTGTCACCGATTCATCTGGCGTGCCGCAGTGCGTGTGCGTGGGTTGCCCAGATATCTACGTTCCGGTGTGCGGGAGCGACAGCGTAACGTACAACAGTCGATGCCATCTTGATCTTGCCAGTTGCAACAAAGAGGTCCTTATCACAGTGGTGGAAGAGGGCACTTGTCGTAAGTTGTTGTACTCTTCATTTGCATTTTTTAAATTTTAGTTTGTTGGTCGTTTGTTTGTTTGTGTGGAAGTGATGGTGTAACATACATTTGTACCACAGCCATCTTGATTTCGCTAGCTTCAAAAAGGGTTTGAAGGTTTTTGAAGAGGGTATATGCCTATTCAAAGTTGTTTTATTTATCTTTATGTGTGTGCTTGTTTATTTGTATGTTTGTTTGCGTGGAAGCGATGGTGTAACATACATTTGTATGTTTGTTTGCTTGAAACTGTTATTATACTGTACTGAATTCAAACTCTTGTCAATGTGTAAAACTTCTTAACATTTGACCTTCTTTATGCCATCCTAGAGCCCAAGAACAAGTGACAACCTGCACAACGCCAGCATGCGAAGCAACAGAAGGTGTTTTAACGCCAGTCTGAACAGACAATGTAGACTTTGTTTGTTACTTATGTTTGTTTGTTTGTGTGTGTGTGTGGAACTTTGTTATTACTAAACTAAACTAAAAACCTGTTTCAATGTGTTTAATAAACTTCTTTACATTTGAACTCTTTCTGCCGACCCACAGCCCAAGAACAAGTGACAACCTGCACTACACCAGCGTGCGAAGCGACGGAAGGAGCGCTCACACCGGTCTGCGGAACAGATGATGTAGACTACCCAAGCCTGTGCGCTCTACAACAGGCCGCTTGCGACCAGGATAAGACTATTGAGGTCGCCTCAAATGGTTTCTGTGGTAAGTGTTGAATTCTATACTTATCTATAGGTAAAGTTTGAATTTAGATAGAGTTAGATTTTGAAGTGTTGAAGCAAGAAAATAAGTGAATTGCATTTGTGCTAAAAATTCTACCAACTATATTTTCAAAGTTCACATATTCATTTAATACACTAATGATAATTTCCAGATTGACATAAGATTAGTTACTGAGAAGTATTGATTATTGACTATTTCATTGTAAATACTTTTATGGAATAAGCCATTTAGATGAAAATATTCAATTTCTGAAATACCCCTTCCATGTTTTTGTTCACGTAGACAAATGCAACGAGGTGGAGTGCATTCTGGGGGCATCGTGTCAGATGCGTGCCGAAGGACCCACATGTGTCTGCAGCGACCACTGCGAAATGGTCAACATGCCCGTATGCGGGTCAGATGGCGAGACATACGCCAGCGAGTGCAAACTGAACGTGATGGCCTGCACCAATCAGAAGAACATCACGGTTGTCTCATACGGAAATTGCGGTGAGTAATCCGGGCTGCAGAGCCTTGATTCAATAATGAATAATAATTATCGATGTAGCGCTGAATGCAGGGTTGCTATTAAACACTGTACCATTGTTTAAACCTTGTGTTCCTATGAAGTCCAAGACAGATTGTTTCAATAAAATGTATCAGAATTTGTCTTAGTTGTGTCCAACAAAGCAACTATAACCAAATCTGTCTATTAAAGAAGCTCTCTATGTCTATAGCAACCAACCTGCCTAAAGTGGCCACCAAAAGTGGTCATCTGCAGTGAAAAGAACTGAAATAGATCCTGTCTATAGAGGTCATATATATCAAATTAAAATAATCAATTGCCATGATAGGCATAGTATAGCGTAAAAACTAAGTATGGCTATCAGGACTTGTGTTCAGGACTGGTGCCAAAAATACTCCGGCTCTGTTTAAAGGAGAAAACATTGTTTCCCTTTAGCTCTTTATTGTTCTTTTGTGTTTAATTCGAGAAAGCATATTATACTAAAATTGTGATGTCTGGAATGGGTTAAATGAATGGTGTGCAAGTTTCTATTCCTAATCTCCACAGTTCTGTTTTCTGTTTGATTCAGACCTTTGTCTTGGTGCCATGTGTTAGTCCTTAACATTTTATTATTTTGAAAAGGATAAATGAATGGCATGCAAGATTCTTTCCTAATCTCTCCTTAATTCCGGTTTTCTGTTTGATTCAGACGACTGTCTTGGCGTCACGTGCCGAACCGAAGACTACAACGAGGTTTGCTACCAAGGCGTGTGCGTCTGCCAGGAGTCCTGTGCGCTTGCGCGTGCGGAAGAGGACAACGTGTGCGGAACGGACGGAAAGACCTACGACACGCTGTGTGCCATGCAAGCTGAGGCGTGCGTGAGCCAATCCAACCTCTCCGTGGAAAGCTATGGACCTTGCGAAAGTAAGCATATTTCTTTGTATGTCTGTTTTTTATTTGCTTTTGGTTTGGATTATAGCTACAGTGACAAAAGTCTGTCCCACATTAGTCCCTCCATTAGGACAAGGATGCATGTACCAGATACTTACACAGGGCTTGACACTAGCACTTGCCGATCGCCTGGGGCAAGTAAAGATTGATGCCTGGCAAGTTAAATTCCATGAATGGTCTAGTTTGGTTGCCTGATCGGGAAAGTAGCAATTCTGTTCAACTATGAGAGAAAAATGTTAAGTTCTCCTTTTGTGTAAATCCCATCTAGAAACAAGGGAAACATTTTCCAAGCAAATCGAGCGACCTAACGCAATTCATTTTTCTTTTGTTTCCTGTATTCTATTGTAATGTGTGTTTGTGCAGTATTGCTCACAATTTTGTTAGGTTTCCTCATAAATTTAGTACAAGGCCCACCAGGTCTTATATATATAGGCATGGGTTAGTACTTGGTTTCCATTAATTGCCACCTCAATATATTATTTTTTTTGGACAGACAACTGCCGAGGTGTGGTGTGCAATACTGAGCTGTTCAACGAGGTGTGTTACTATGGTGTGTGCGTCTGCCAGGAGTCATGCCCGACATCGCGGTCAGAAGAGGACAACGTGTGCGGAACAGACGACGAAACATACGACACGATCTGCCACCTGAAGGCCGCGGCGTGCCGGAGCCAGTCCAACCTCACCGTCGAGGCCTATGGACCCTGCGAAAGTGAGTCAACATTTCCTTTCTAGCGTTCCACTTTCCATATTGATTTATTTGTGCATGTTTTCTTTGCGATAAGTTTAAAAGAAGAGTTGAAAGAGAACATACACTGCAAACTTCAAGGCAATTTAACCTTATTGACCAAAGAAGCCATCTGGACATGGCTGCAAAGAGCTGTAGTCCTTTTCTGCTTTTTAAAAATATTATTTCATCATATCAATTGTTGTCTGACCTGCTATGTACAGCTGGTTTATATTAGTGAGGTGTACTTTTAATGAATTTTTTACCAAATAAATATCTTTATTTGTTGTTTTGTCTGAGGTTCTGGAAGTGGAAGCGGCACCATCCCACCAGAAATCATCCAGGTCTGCGATGACGTCTCGTGCGGCTTTGGTGGAATATGCCGCCCTCTATCTACGGAAGAGTACCAGTGCGTCTGCAACTTCAACTGCCCGGCTGTGCGGTCGCCAGTATGCGGCACTGACAGCGTAACCTATGGCAACGATTGTCAGCGCCGTGAGGCTGCGTGCGAGCAACAGGCTAGCATTATCCTGGAGAGAGTTGGGACATGTGAAGGTATGTTTGAGAATGCGATTGAATGTGTTAGAACAAAGACACACATAAAAGAAAGAATGGCTTATTAGAGACATTTTGTTTAGCTGACTTGAATTTGCCTATATCTTTCAACTACCCGGCCATGCGATTGCCCTGTCTGCAGTACAGATGGCATAACCTAAAGGAAAAGACTATCAGTGTATTGTATTTTGTATTATCAAATTGATATTCATAAAAGAGAGATTTTTTTATTTAGCGTCCTTCCTCTAGATATTGAGATCGAGCTATGGGGAAATTCCCCTAGTTATGGAGGGTACATGGGAGTACTACACCTGTTTTTATTTCACTAAAAACAATGCATCTAATTATCAATATTCATCCTTCGTATTATCTTTTAACATTGACAAGATAATGGTACATTGTTTTCATATCTCCATCTAGATATTGAGATTGAGCGGTGCGATGGGGAGAGCCCCCTAGTTAGGGAGGGGACCACGGACCTCTACACCTGTAACGAGGATAACAGGGGGGAGGATTGCCCCTCGGGCAGTTACTGCCACATACACCCCCTTGGAACATTCTCTGTCTGCTGTCCGGGTAAGGAAAACATTAACAAGAACAGTCACAATAACTGTTGTGGTATATCTTTCATGTTTTTTTTTCTAATACTTGAACTAAAGCACTAGCTGTAGACCTTTGATATAAGTCAATTTTATATCTTCGTTATTATCTTATGATAACTTTTTAATAATAGTGGTATTTCTATGATGATATTTTCATTGATCTTCACCAATGTAATCTAATTTTTGTGCAGAGTTAACTGTTAACATTGACTGTAGAAATCCAATGTGTAATGATCAGGAATTTAGATAGCTGCCTTGCATGTTGATCACTTTAGAGAAGATATAACATATTAATCTGCCTCAGTGGCTAAATGTAAAACAGTGCATTGACTTTTGATATAAACCGAACACAAAAAGTAACTTCACCCCTAAGTAATTGCCCATAATTTCATAGCCGATTATTGTTTCAAGATATCATCCTGCCACAATATTGGCACAGTTGTTATGTTCGATATGTGCGAAAATCAGAGACATTCATTACTTTATGGCTGAATGAGCACAGATTAAAGACAAAATGGCCCAATTCAAAAGTCACAAGGTATTGCGCGTGCCTGTACATTGTTGTGAATCCGCACATGTGGTGGAATGCATTGATCATGGTTTATGAAACAATGCTGTTTGATATTCCATTCATTTTGATTTTTTGATGGCATATGTGGTAAAATGCATTAATTGCAATTGTAAAACAGTGCATTTTTTAATTTTCCAACTCTCAATAATTTGTAATGATGATAATACTTTTGCGAATTTTGAAATATGACTATTTTTTATGTAATGTGTGCTCACTCAACCATGGATTAATGGTTACCTCTTATTTTTGCACATTGTTTTCCTAACTACCATATGGATATATTGGCAAGACGAAATCTTGAAACGATTCTTGGTTATGAAATTATGGGCAATAGCTTATGGGTGAAGTTACTTTTTGTGTTCGGTTTAGTTTGATGATTTTATTAAGAGTTGTTCTTTTGGGGGCTATCATATACCAACAAATATAGAGAGAGTCAATATATGGCCTAAATTTTCAATCCTAGCAGAATCTTCTTCAGAGGCTAAGTGACGATGATACATACAAAAAATATATTATGTTGATCTGTGCTGTGAATTGATGTAAGATTGACTGATACTTTTCTTTTAATAGTGTGATTTAACAAATTTTGTTAGCTTGGCCACTGACTTTCATTATTGATAAAAACTATCTCTGGTGATTTTCCTACAGTTATAAATATAATTCTCAGAATAAAATTGATCAAATTATTTCTTCTCTATATGATAATTTCATCCTATATATTGGTAATATTAAAGGTAAAATTATTTATACCATACATGTATATGGTTCATATAGTTTTTAGAATAATATTAAATGTAGTAGTATTTAGATGTAGTTTAGATACCATTTGATAGTTTTAATATGTTCATTCAGTTGACTAACAAGATACATTTTGGTATTTTCTCCTCCCTTCTCTCCCCTCCTCCATAAACCTTTCTCACTCCATACTTTCCATTTTATTTCACATCATTCTGACAATCATTTTATTGTACCTATCATTTCATTTCTGAATATTGAATATTTACGTTACCAAACTTATTCATTTTATTTATGTGTCCATTTAATCTTCCATATATTCCATTTACTAATTTTCCATTTTTGTGTTCTTCGTCTGGTTTTCTATTTGATGTTAATAAACAATCATTACACATCTTCCATTCCACTTTCATCTTTTGTTTTTTCATCTTTCATCTATTTACCTGTTACTTAATCACGTAAACGTGTCTCTCATTCGTTCCATCATCCAACCTCTTTCATTGTTTTCTTTTCATCTTTCATCTTTTCATCTATTACTTTGACACTCGTGTCTTTTCTTTGTTACATCATCTGGTCCCTTCCAATCCTACTATATTTGTCTTTCTTTATCTCTCATCTTTCTATTTGTTACTTCTTCCAATCCTCTTTTATCTTTCATCTGTACTTTGCCACTGATTTGTGTCTCGTTCATTCCATCATCTGTCTTCTCTCAATCCTCATTTCATTGTCTACTAATTTTGTACTTGTTTCATCGTCTTCTTCACAATCACTTCATTTGTCTGTCTCTTTTTACTCTTTTTCACTCTTGTAAATATCCCATTGGTTTTGACTTACCCGTCTTTCATGCTTTTCACATTTTTTGTGCACTTTCACTCTAATTCGTTTGTGCCAATCCACACACTCCACCCCCGTCCCTTCTTGTTACTATTCTTCTTTCTCCTCCCACCATCACTCACTCTATATCATCCCTTGGATATCGACCATGCACCGCCACCCATTCGACTTGGTTACTACCACCACGTTGGCTTCTGTAGTCAACATCCCAGGTTGGTGTTTCAAATTGTTGGCAACTTTTTTCCAAAAAAAAATTGTTTTACTCTTTTGTTAACAGAGCAAAATAAGTTTTACATTTTGGGGATGCTAGATAGGCAAGTTGTGCGATAATGGTAACAGAATAAAATGGTTTTAAAGATTAATTTGAGATTCACCACGGGTGGCAAAATATTGTTTATTCATTTGGCTGCTAGATTAAAACTTGCTACTTGCGACTTTTTGAAGAAAAGCAAATTCAGATTTGTATTATTGAGATGACAAAACAAGTATTGTTTTGGAGGCTGAAGAACTAAAAAGCATATTAAAGACAAAATTTATCCCTATTTGCTTTATAATTTTTGGCTATTTGAATACAATGACTATTAGTTTGAACAAGTTTTGTTACATGTATATTCTCTGAAATTCTCATTTTTCTTGCCAATTTTTAATTCGAAATTGATTATGTGTTTTTGGTATTTGAAAAATTGTATTTAAAGTGCACGAAACAAGCACTTCTTTTAAAGTGCTTGTTTTTTTAACAAGTGACTCGATATACTGTGCACTACACATTTAAAAACACATTTTGACGTGTAATTCTGAAGACAACCTATTTCTCACTAGTTTTTCCAGTCTAGAAACTTATAATTACTCCACCGTAAAATAAGAATATAGACTATAGACATCAACATATTTTTCCTGTATAAAAACAAAATATATTTTCTGAACAACCTTATAACATCAATCACATATTAAATGGGGAAAATAGCCAATAATTGGGCACTGGCCACAAACTAGGGTGCTCTCTAGCTCAGTTGGTTAGAGTGCTGGTCTAGCAATCATAGCTTCAAGTCCCATCGGAACCCGATTCTTTGCTTTGTTCATTTATTGAATTTATCTTGTCAGTTTTCCATGTTAATTATTTATTACTATCAAGTATTTATTAGATATTACTTGGAATAACGATATCAACTAAATTTCATGATAGATCAGCTTGTTCAGTAGTTGTACATTAGATTTAGCTGAATCACATTATAGAGTATTAGTGATCACATTGATGAGTTAATGGTGATATTAGTGGCATGCTTAATTTAATATAATACATTACAGTATAACATAACTGATACAGATTTACTGACAACTCACATTTGTTTCAAAGTGAAATAAAAGAGATCAAAATTAATATTGAAAGAAAGAAAAGAGGGAGAGAGAGAAATGAGAGATAAAAGAGAGAGAAAATGACAGAGAAAGAGGGAAGGGGAGATAGCGAGAGAGAAACAAAGAGTGCAATTGCAATCAAGTACAAATTAAATATTGTATAATCCACTCAAAGAACCAATTATTGAATAATGAACACACTTTTGTGCAACTGCAGAATGATGGTTATTCATTTTTCTGTGATTTTCTTTTGTATTTGTTAGTGAAGGGGTTAAGAGTCTTAATTCTAATATTAAATTCTTGTTGTTTTTTCTAGGAAATGCGACCCGCCCCTGTCTGGACTCTGAGTTTGGCTGTTGCCCTGACAACGAGACAGAGGCACTGGGAGAGAACTATGAGGGCTGTCCAAGTGAGTTTACTTTAAAGGGAGCTTATCTAGTGACATTGTCAACATCCACAAATCTTACTTCATCTTACTCACATACCTCGTTGTATTCATATTTATAAATACCAATAGAGGCATTGAACAGGTTTTGATTTTCTGAGTTTCCCTTTATTATAAAGATATCAAACTTTTTTCAACACTTTGTTTAATAATAGCATATTTACACTGACCATGAAAGCTGGGTATTGTATGCATAAATCTCCACCAAGTTTTGCTTTTGCTTTTGCGTTTGCTTTTTCTTACTTTTAGTTTCTTCTATTAATATGTAAAGTCCTTTCAAATATAATATGCAATTGGTAACGCTTTGAAATTTTCTCCCACAGGTAAATGCAATTGCAACGAGCTTGGATCATATTCTAAATACTGCGAGCCAGTGACCGAACAGTGCCCGTGCAAGCCCGGTATCGGCGGCAAGAATTGCGACCGATGTGAACCCGGTTTCTACGACTTCTTAGCTTTGGAACAGAACAGCGCCGGTTGCAAACGTAAGTCTTGGATTGGAGCCTCCGTCTGGGTCTTGTGGCTGTTGTGTTACTCAGGAATAAGTGGGTTTGGGGTTCAAATATAGGTAAACGCAACAATAATTGTGACCGTTTGTGAACCAGGTTTGTCTGATTTCCTGGCATTGGAGCAGAACAGAGATGGTTGTAAACGTAAGTCTATGATATGGTTTTGTCTCTAGAGTTCCAGTGGTTTGTGCAAGGAGAATACGGTTTCTAATTTATGTTACCCCTTAAAAATGAAACATCATGTCTGTATTTAGCTTGCGGTTGCAATGTTGGGGGATTGCAACAATTGCAACCAGATGACCAGTGCGTGCAGTTGTGTGCAAACAAAGTCAAATGTTATCTAGAAAACTGAACATTAAAGTTGTTCCTTTCTAATAAACATAAACATAACAATTAAGCATGGGTTCAAAGATAACTTCATGAGGATCTAAAATGATGTTTCTTCTTCCTCCTTTAGCATGCGGTTGCAATATTGGAGGATCGCGGCGTGACGACTGCGATCAGACGACCGGTGTGTGCAGTTGCAAGAAGGGTGTGGACGGAGATAAGTGTAACATCTGCCCAACCAGTCAGGTTATGACTCCTACTGGATGTGTGACCGGTAAGCTACAAATTAACTTTTTTTTGCCTTGTTGCCCCAAACCTGAATCCTGTTGGTCCTAAACAAAGAAAAACCATTAACAATTCTCTTATATTTGGTGGCCCAAAGCTAATTTCTACTGCCGGCTTGTGCTTATTTTCAGCATTGAGTTTTAAAGCAATATGGCTGGAATTCACAAAGGAGGTTTATGTTTTAAACTACTATGAAATACCATTTGTAAACAAGTACAAAGTGGAAATCACATTTGCTAATGTCTACTTAAATGAAACAGCTGTAGGTGATTTTGCTAGCCAATGTTAATTGTTAAGTGTTTCATTATTCCTGACAAAAATAGTATTATTACTTCTTTATCAAGTTTAAAACAAATTGATATATCCCATAATTAAATGGTTCTATAAATGTATATAAACCTACATGTATATGCAAATTATATTATTGTTCTATAAATGAAATTCTTTATTTGAATACAAATGTTATACAGAAGAGACAATGCCAGAAGTCAACGGTATCACGTGCGCGGAGCTGACTTGCCGTTTCTACGCGCAGTGCATGGAGGGTGCCATGCAGGGCCAAAACGCAACGTGCGTCTGCCCGAGCTTGGAGTCGTGCGCCAACGAGAACATACCCGTGTGTGGAGACAACAACATGGCGTACGGGAGCAGATGTCAGCTTGAGGTGGTTGCGTGCCGCGAACAGAAGAATCTGATGGTGAAATATGAGGGTGCTTGTGAAAGTGAGTGTAATTGTTTAATTTGTTGTTTACTTTGTTATTAATAATAATTTCACATACATACTCAAATCAACAATCTTTATGTAAAACTTGCGCAAGTGAATCGTATTTACTTTAGTTTTTAATAAGATTTGTTTTAAGTCTTTACATGAAGCATTTTGTAGAGCATCATTAACCTGTAGTTGGATGTTTTAGAATGTTTCAGCAAATAACTTCCATTCAATGATTATCAGTGCCTTTTGAATGTTTTAAGCGGATAAATGGGGCCCTACAAAAGCTGTGGATCATCATCAATTATGTTATATTATTTTGTACATACTGTTTGGGACCTATATAACACTATTTTGTAATTTTACCACCAGCTACTGTGCTCACTCCAACACCGCCCCAGTCGCACTGCCAGCAGGCACAATGGGGCTGTTGCCACGACAACCAGACACTAGCAACAGGTCCCGACGGCGCCGGTTGTGAGCACTTGACCGAAGGTACCACACCCGAGGCGGGTGACACGTTCGGCGTCAGTTCTGCAATGGAGCTGCGCCTAACAACCACTATTGGTGCAATGGCTACCACAGCTGGTGTTACTGACATGGTCACTGATGGTGTCACTGTCAGTACAACCCTTGGAGCCACTGATGGATCTTTGTCTAGTACCATGAGTGGTTCTTTGTCTAGTACCGTGAGTGGTTCTGAAGCCAGTACCATGAATGGTTCCACCAATGGTATGGCTGCTACAGCTAATAACATTGTTGGTTCCACGGTTGGTACCATGGCTCCCACGGCCGGCACCACGATCGGTACAATGGCTTCCACAGCCGGTACCACGGTCGGTACAATGGCTTCCACAGCCGGTACCACGGTCGGTACAATGGCTTCCACAGCTGGTACCATGGTCAGTACAATGGCTCCCACAGCCAGTACCACGGTCAGTACAATGGGTTCTACAGCCGGTGACACGGTCGGTTCCACAGTTGGTTCCATTGCCACCACAGTGGGTACTACAGCCAGTTCCGCTACTACTACTGCTACTACTTCTGCTGCTGCTACTACCGCTACAACAAAAGTTTACTCCACCTCCTCTACCACTACCACATCTGCCACTACCACCTTTAGCACTACTGTCTCAGTGTCACCCTTTGTAACAACCGCTTATACCACAGGTGTGCATGCTTGCTTCCATTCTTTTCTTTTGATTTTGCACGTCTTTTCTTTTAAAGAAATCCATAAATGTATTTAATGTTTGTTTGCTAAGGAATGTAAAAGTGGATATTTGTTATGCCATCGTCAACAGAGCTTAAAACGTAAATTGAATGGAAACTTTTTAAGTTCCCAAAATGCCAACTAAATTTCTGCAAATTCTCATAAAATATACTAGAGTTCGAAATTCCAGGGATTCCCTTTTGGCTGCGTATAGTCAAAGATCACTTGAGTATTAATTTCGCAAACTGTATATTTCTTCCAAATGATGGTATTTTTTATTATAAGGCTAATTTAATGGTATAGCTTGTGTATTTTCTTGCTGAATATATTGTTCTTGCAGAAGAGCGAAAGCAGCAAATTAAAAACAAAATTGCGTTTACAGAATTCGTGTAATTTTCAATTTGTATCCTATTTCATGTCTCTGTTAAAAGTGGACAACCTGCAATCAAAGAAATATTCACTCTTACATTCTGATTATTTTCAATAATGATTAATCTAAATATAAATCTTAATCATATATATTTTCATTTTGTGTAAACTAATTGTCCAAGAGGATAATTTCTGAAATAATTAGATGTTTTAGAAGAACTTCTATTATTTTATGGTTAATTTGAAAATGTAAAAAATATGTCATTTCAATTATGTTACTATCACATACTGCAGGCAAATGTTAATCTGATATTCTCACATTTCTTTATTTTTAAAAAAGAGTAGAAGTTCAGTTATTGAACAAGGTGATACATAATAATATAGGAAAACATATCTTATTTTGACAATCCAAACATGACAAAATTATATATCCTTTGATAAAGGTTTAACTATACTTCTCAAACTACAGAAATGCTTGTTCTGAAGTTTTCAACTTGAACATTCATTCAAGTGTTAATAACCATTTAGTAGAGATTAAATATGAAAGATTCCTTTTTAATAAGTTTCTCAACATCTTAGAGAGATCTCTCTTATGACAAAGTTTCCAACATAAATGCTTGATAATGTCTCAAAATATGTATCAATCACATATATCTCTTTCATGAAAAAATCCTAATTGATTTTAAAAGTTTTAAATGAAAAGGACAATATAAGATAATTGATTCAGTCTTCAACTTTTTCTGTTACAAAGAAGTGGTACAGGTTTTGTAAGTAAATGGCTTTGAATGTGTTTTTTAATGTGTTTTTTTTTCTCCTAGTAATCCTTTGTGTAAAAGTGTTTGTAATGATGTTGATTTAAGTGTTTCTATTCTTTCTCCGGTATTGCAATAATATTGTAACGATTTTATCCAGACCTGTGTGAGACAACCTACATATTGCAAGTTTCTTTTTTGCTATGAAGATTATCAATATCTGCTCATTTATATAATATTATAATGCTTGATACATATTTAGCATACATATAGATTTTACATTACATTGTAAGAAGCTTGAATATTATTTTTCAATTTATCGCAGCAATAAAAAAAATATTGTTTATTTATCCATTTTCGGTCATTTATACTCTGCCAATTCAAATTTACAAAATTATTTCATTTTCAAATTTTGTTTTAATTTAATTTAGCATTCAAATCAAAACAAAACCCAAATATTAACACTTGCAAAAAAACAAAAAGTAATCAAAATTCACATTTCAGTTTTAATTTTCTACTCCTTTGCACCCTTTATAATTTTCCTTTTGAGTTGTGCTCAATTTTTGTTTGATACATATTTTTGTTTGCATTTTCAACTTGTGAACAATTTGTGATTGAAAGTGTCATAGTGTAATATGTATAAAATGTTGAGTGCATGCAGTGCAATATATAGTTAATCTACATGTATGTGTACCATCATGATTGGAATACGTTTTAATAGTGTTCTTGCAATTGTGCACAACTTTTGTTACCAATTGACTAACTTTTTTTGATTTTACATCTTTTTCAACTATTAAAAATAAACAAGTTAAACATTTTAAAGTCCAAAGTCAAGAAAATTGAATTAACCCTTTCAAAGTGTTTTGGTTTTGCTATAAGGTGCATTCTCCATAGAATGTAGACCAAACAATTGAGGCCAAGACCTGAAAAGCTTACTCTTCACAGAATTATTATTTCTGTCATGATGGTACAAAAGTTTGATTATTTTTTCTTAAAAATCAGTGTGGTGGATGGAATAAAGTTTGTAGAGGAGATTGTTTGTAGAGGAAATATGCGATTGTAAAAAAAAAAAAAAGAGTGTTTTTGCAAATGATGTAGACAAAATGCAGCGTCAACATTTTAGTAACAAAAATTAGATTCTAAGAAAAAATATCTAATCCTGATTGCAAAGCGTATGATAAATAAGTTGTGTGATATAGATGAACCTATATTGTGTGATTTAACAATATCCCAGTCTTACTATTGTACAATTATGCTACTTATAATAAATTTAGCAAGCCTTTTATATACGAAGTTATTTTTGCCAGAAATTTGAAGTTAAATGCTAGGCTTGTATATTACAAAAATAAACAAGCGATTCTAACCATGTATGCAAGTGCTTTTTACATGAATCATAGTTATTATGTAATCATACGTATATTTCCTGGCTGTGTTAATGCTTTTTTATATATTCTTTTATTAAGTTAGATAACTATTTTGAGCTCAGCCATATACAGCTTGCTTTTATGATAATTTTAGTATAAGATATTTGTACCTTGTTTATTTTACTATGCCAATGAATCATTTATATTTGAGATGAAGCAAAGTTTTTAATTTCTTAGTAATAGTGGTTTTGTCAATTGTTACCTTTGTTAAGAATCTTATGTTCATTCTAGTACCTTTTATCTCATAAATGAAAGAATTAATGATGCTTTGAGACTTGATTGTAATGTAAGGCTTTATTAGAATTATTATTATTATTGTGACATCCTTGATGAATGTAAGTAATTACTTGTATTTTTCAATTGCAACTTGTTTCATAAAAATCAAATCTCAGCAAAAGACCAAAGTGAATACTAATGTAAAATAATTTTGTTTACCATGAGTACTATCTTTGTTTAATTCATGTTTGATTTATTATTATTATTTTTTGTTTTTGTTTTTTTTGGGGGGATTTTCTGGTGAATTTTCCCAGCT
Source organism: Echinarachnius parma (assembly GCA_037951105.1). Classification (NCBI taxonomy): domain Eukaryota; kingdom Metazoa; phylum Echinodermata; class Echinoidea; order Clypeasteroida; family Echinarachniidae; genus Echinarachnius; species Echinarachnius parma. The sequence goes on from JBAMJV010001790.1 coordinate 73,468, forward strand.
CATGAAGTGATTATATGAAACTAAATGACTATGCTGCATGCTATTTCCAACAATTAATTAAGCTTGTATGAATTATACCTGGTCCTTTAGATTCGGTCATTGGCACCACAACGCAAGAAGTGATGGTCTATGGGTGCGACAGCAGCCCGTGCCAGCACGGCGGTACCTGTCGTAACGAGGTCGTTGCTCCGGGTTTTTCGTGCGATTGTCCTGTTGGCAAGGGCGGCCCTGTGTGTGATAAAGGTGAGAAACTTTGGTTGAAAATCAATGTTGGCAGATTCTAGCCTTGTCTACATGTACTGAAAACCTGAAAATTGCTTTCACACAAAATCATAGGTATTTACCTATGATTTTGTGTGAAAGCATTATGTGTGATTTTCCACCCCAAGAGCATTTTTATTTAGTCTTTGTTTTAATTTTCCTTTTTCTTTTTATGAGCCCAAAGCCCTGGCATAGACCTGTACATGATACCTATGGTTATGAGGGGAATTATCTTTTCATCCCCCCCCCCCCCAAACAAAACTTATAAATTTAATATGAGCCTGTACTGAACTGCAGGTATTTGGCTGGAGTTTATGCATGTTTTACAAAAACCTCAATTGTCCCTATATTCGTGGAAATTACAGTCAAACCTGTGTATAGTGACCACCTAATAAAGAGAAACAAGGAAAGTGACCACTGAATACAGGTGATATAGGCAGGTTCCATAACATAGATTTTTCTCTACATTGGATAATTGGTGGCCACTCTAGGCAGGTTGGCTGCTATAGACAGGTTTGACTGTATTTTATTCACCAATCCCTGCCCTAAGGGAGGGACCTGTGCATAAGACTGTACTAAATCATACATGCCCTGTTGACTGTAGCTCGTTAGAATGAGAGTGAATTGCAGCATATGTGCTTTTTCATGGTAGCATGGAATGCTCCCCAGGTAGTGTAGAGAGGAAGATTAATTTTTGTATTTACTTCTGTAAACCGGGGTGTCTTCGGCCGCCAGGGTGACTTTTGCCACTTTTTTAGATGAATGTATTTTCATCAAGCCTCACTTTTTAGAACAAATTTCTCATTGTTTCAAATATATTCCTATAGGGTAATGTATAGAATCAGAAATTAGTTCTAAAGAATGCGACTTGAAGAAAATAAGTCGCCCCGTATGGTACTTATATTTACTCCAGGATTGAATATTATTGTAACTTTGCAAGGCCATCTAAAGGGAGCAGTGCAAACGTTTTGAAGAGGCTATATAAATGTATGATTATTACTATGATTATGATTATTATGATTATCATTTTCATTATCAACATCATCATCAATGTTGTTATTACTTTCATTATAGCTGTGTCATTTGACACTCCCTCCTTCTCGGGCGACTCCTACCTGGCCTTTGCATCCATGGATGGATTCTTTGAGGTGGAGATCAACATCGAGTTCCAGACGAACTCCACAGAGGGCGTCCTACTCTACAACGCACAGAACGACGAGGGTACCGGGGACTTTGTCTCTCTCGCAATTGTCGACAACCGTGTTGAATTCAGGTAACAAGATGGAAACAAAAGTAATAATAGATAACAGCAGAATAAACTAACCCCTTGCTTTTTTCCAGATTAGGCCAAACATTTCCCTTTTTATTTGTAGAAGCCATGTCCAATATAGGTAGAGGAAGATAGAAGAAGTAATTCAAGCTTTCCTAATGAGAAATCTGTTTAGAATTTATACTTTATCAGACAGACCCTGTTAGCCTAGTGAAAAGTTATGCCCATATTATTTAGTGTATCAGACCACTTTCAACTCTCAACAGCTCTGTCGAGAATAGTTAAACAAATTAGATCGCTAGCCATAATTATATATCTGCAAAGATTATTGATTTTCCCTCTACTGATTTTCCAAGATAGTATTATGTTATCACATTTTGAGGTTTTGTTTAGCTAGCTAGCAGTGCTACAGCTCTCAACTAGCTGCCAACTAATTTCTATAATACTCTATATAACAAAGAGTCTAGTTCTTTACTAGTGATATAGACCATATTTTTTGGATTTCACTCAGCCCCAAATCTGTAGTATAGTTTATAACATGTTTTCCAACAGAACATTGATTAGGCAAAGTTAGAAACTAGGTCTTCCTGCAAAATATCTTTGCTAGCAGTAGAATTCTCCTTTATCCAATTAACCAACAGATATGCTAAATAATTTCAATGAAATTTTGAATGAAATATGGCGAGAGGGACAGTTTAGTTTCTGATACTCCTTGGGGTAAAATTAATCTGCCAGAAATATTCCCAGGAACGTAGCCCTTTAATTTTTGGAAGTGGTGTTTATTCTGCACTTTTTTTTGTCACATTTTCAAATGCATTGTGAATTTGAAATGAATTAATTCATCTTTGGGGTTTGGGGTGTAATGAATTTGTGTGAAGGAAATTTGAATTTGAATTGATTTTGTGTTTAAAATAGCATGCGGTTGCACTGGGATATTTTCGTTTTGACTTATCAGAATGCTTGGGAGTTTTCTTCTGAAGAATATCTGCTATTCCATTGTCACAAAGATGTATTATTAATGAGGTTTGGCATGGTGTGAAGACAATGGTTTTGTGGGTGTTGGTGTTTCTTTTTTGAATGGGATAAATGCATTTCTTTCATGAAAATAATGAGAGTACATGTTACGAATTGATGTTTCAAGTCGAGAAGGGTTTCAGCCACTAATCCATGCTGAATCTGATTTATTATTAAACTGTTTAAATATCAAAAACCTTTGTAATAACCAAATCTATTCCTGATTTAGTCTTCCCTCTGATTTGCATGAGTATGAATATGAAGAAAGAGACATTTTTATTTCCACATAAAGTGTTCCTAGCTGCCCAGCAGAAACTTAATCTATTAGTTTGAAAGTACATGAGACCCTGCTATGCACCAACTATTTAATGAAGACAAATTCATTTAGATGGCTGAAAATTTATTTTTTACAAATGTAGGATTACCCTCTGGCTGAAAGTTTGACAAATTTGTTAAACAGCATACTGATTACAGACCCCTTTCCTGCCAAAAAGAATCTAGATGCAATTTTTTTAAATAGGCTTTGTCTCAATGACAAAGAAAACTGTAGTAGAGTGTTGTTTTCACCATGAGAAAAGCTGAATAGGAAGAAGAATCTGCCAAAGTTTGAGCAAAATTTGTCAAGAATAAGAAAGTTACGAACACTTGTTCGAAATGAACAGATGACTAAAATTGTGATATCTTTCATTTATGGAATGTAAGAAACTTTATATTGTATTATTCCCTCATTATCAGCAAATTATTTTGAAAAGGGTTGTTATGGTAAAAGGCTGGATAATAGAAATATCTCATCTTAAAAATATATGGAAGGTAGTTTGTAAGGAATTGACAGTCAAAGGATAGAGGGTGATTATTTTGTAAGCAATTGCAATTTTGGTCTGTTTGGTAAAGTTCGGACAAACTTTCAGATTTCTTGACTGTTTTTTTTAATTTTTTTATACTGATCACTCTTTTTATTCTGTAACTTATTCTGAAAACAATACTTTAACAGGCTTTCCTACCAGTTTAATTATAATTGTCTTGTAATTTATGTACTGGTGTAGATAGATTTGTCTTGTGATGTCACTTGTCTGTTGATCACACACTCATTACATGTTTCATTTTCTTTATTTAGTCAAGATATTGCCATCAATGTTTTATCGGTACTAAAGGCACAAATGTGAGAAACAAAATGATTGCCTTTTTTTCCCTCTATTTCCATCAAAGTTTTATCGTTACCACAAGTGTTTAGAGGCACAAAGTTAGCACATTGAAGCACAAAGTTTTTGAAATGTTGCCTAGCTGCACACGAAACATTTAATGGCAGAATTTAATATTTTACTCTTGTTTTTTATACCATGATTAAAATATATGTGCAGTGAGCAAAGTACTTCTTTATCCACGGTTTCAAAGCTAAAAACAAATTAATACATTAGAGAGGCCATTATGTAAGATTTTTACAATTCAAATAAAAAAAAGAAACCAATTCTTTCCTTAAATATCTTGTAATATGTCTTTTAACTCAATGCGCTATTAATTTTACATCTTGCAGATGCATTTCAGTTGTTTTTGCACAGATATTTTGCAAATGTTACCATAATTATCTTCTTTTATTGTATGCAAAGTAAAATTCTTTGCTAGCATGTTTTATCAGCATTCTTTGCAAAGCAATATTTATTTGCGACTGATATATAGTGTTATATGTTAATGTATTCATCAACTAGATAAAATAGTGATTTTTACAGATGGCTTCATAAGCCACATTTTAAAATCAAAATTGTAAGAAATAAGTCACCAAACGATTGGATCGTCATTTCTGTGTCTTCCCTCCTAACCCAGGTTCTTATCAACCGACCAATCAAACGGGTGAGTGCAGGTCATGTGACCCAACAGATGTCTTGGATAAGGAGAATGGTGGAAAAAATAATCAAAATTTAGAATTAAAATACCTTTCACCGGCACACTCATCTAGTTCATAAGATAAACATAACTCATCTGAGAGGAAGAAGCTGAATTCAATGACTTGAAACATATTAAACACTAATATCGCTTCATATTAATTGCATAGCCAATTTCTAACTATTTATAGATATGATTTGTAATATTCATACATATTTACAAGTACTACAAGTTATTATTTCTGTCAGCTACACTTGATCTACATCTACATCTGCATGAAAGCTTAATTTTTATTATGTGTGTGAAAGGCATACACAGGTATTATAAATGCAGTATCTAAAGTGGAAGGTTTTTCTCTCTATTTGTTGCATTTTGAGAGCAGGGAAATTTTATTTTTGCATTGCAAAATTTGGAAGTGAAGTGATGCCATTTTTATACATTTTATTCAGGTCCTTTGCATGGGTTTTGGCCGTTTCATTTGCACTACTGCACGAGAATGGTTTTTCTTTTTCAATTCTGCATTATATCTTTCAGCATGGCTTAGATTCATTGTTTCACTTGCCTATTTCTTTATGATTTTGCTCTATTTAGTTTTTATGTTACCACATGAAAAAGAGATATTAGAATAGTTCTTGTGTGATGTGCATGTAGACTTGGATGTTTTCCTATCTGAGAATTGATAATCCAGTCAGATTTTGTTTAACTCACAGACGGACATCTGAATTCTTTGATTATTTTTGCATAGTTCTGGGCCCCGTAACATAAACAGTTATGATTAGTCGAATGATCAATTGATTGATCATACATTTGATTAGTTGATTATATGATTCATTGACTATCAATTGATAAGTCATATGATTAATCATACATCTGTATTGTTACAGAGCCCTGTGGGTGTATTCTGAAAACGATTATAAGTTAAAATTTATTGTATCTACGTCACTAAAATATATTTTAGCAAATCGCTATTCCTTAAGTACAGTTTGATATTTAGTGACATAGATATGATGTGAATAAAATAAATTTTAACTTAAAATCGTTATCAGAATACACCCCCAGGTTTTTCTATGATATCAAATATTAGTGTTAAAAAAATGCATGTGTTGATTTCCAGACATTGCTTTATATCGAGTTTTTTTCAATTTGTAAATGTTGATATACTTATGTTGACTAAGAGCAATGATATTGCTGAGTATAGTTTTATAATATATATATATTTCAATATCTATACATGTATATGTATTTGCTCGAAGTATGTTATGTTAACCAATAGACATTACTAAAAACTAATAATTTCAAAATAACATTTACAAAATAAAAATATGTCAAATCAATACATGTATTCATTCATTTTATTTTGGAGTAGATGTCATTTTTAATGTTGACCAAATTTTCATGTAGCAGTGTTAGAAAACTGCATCAGAATTAAAACCGCTCATCATAACTTCATTAATGTTTCATGTGTTTACATCTCTTTCCTTTATATCTTTTCCCCTGTTCCGTTGAAAATTGTTAAATTAAAAAGGTCAATGCATTTTTCAAGATTTCAGATTGACACTCCAGCTGAAATGTAGAGATTTCATGTCAAAGAATATGCACCCATAATCAATTTGAAAATGAATAAATATACATGAATGATTATATGCTGCAGATGTTTTCAACCATTTTACTTAATTTCAGTTTCTCTTAAAATCATCTATTTAGTTCAGAACTCTTTTTTCCTGCTTGCATGACTTTGCTATTACAGCCATTAAGCCTATTACGTGTGAATATATATATATATATCTGTATACATGTATTAACTCCCCCTACTGTATTATTATATTGTGTGCGCTGCATATAAATCTGTATATTCGAAATATAAAGTTTTAAAAATGCATGTTTCATTAATACCTTTTTATACATACCCTAGAATAAGAATGGATTGTAATGACAGTTTTGGTGATCAATATAATGGACATACACTTTTGCTATACACCTTGAATCATAAATGACAGTTAAATGTATCGTACTATTGAGTAATAGATGTTAGATGTTTCTGTCTACGAACCTTTTGAAAATCATGCTGTATTTTTATGTTAATGAGGAACAAAATGTATTTGCATACATGTACCTGGAAAGCCCAATTGAGATCAATCTTAAGATTGATTATAATAATAATCATAATAAACTTGGATTTATATAGCGCCTTATATGATTGATCATCATCTCTAAGCACTTTACAATGATATTATATTATTGAATTTGTAGGAGAAAACTTGCTATGGATATTTCTATAATGATGTGAAAATCTGTTTCATTAGGATCAGTTTTTATATACTATTTACATTTCATCTTGGACTAGATCACATTTATATCACTTTAACAAAGTTTGACTTTTTAATTGGTGAATATGTCGCCGTGGTAATCTATGGAACTAACTGTCATTTTATATTCATGTAATGATTTTGAGTATTAATAATTATTCAACAGGTGATATTGTATTGTTTTTGTACATATTACATGCTGATTAGTGTTATGTACGTTGTAATAATTATGTGATAACTGATTATCATTTAGGGTATAAAAAATGAATGAACTGGTATTATACGGGAGCACATTCACTTTTTGAGCTAATCATTGTGGGGGGTAATATTTACATTCAGGAGTTCGACATACATGTAAGTGAAATTAAGTATACTTTTACAATGCATCATGCATTGCAATATACAATGCAAGATGATGTTTTTTAGAGTATAATACTTTGAATACTCAGAGGAAGTAGACAGAAATTTCAGGAAACACATGAAATGTAAATATTATTGATCTTATTTGACTTACAAAGTATGGCACATCTTACATTTGCAATATATACAGGATTCTGTTTGCAGATGGTCATGATGAAGCAAGAAATTGGATTTTTGTTAGGAAGTTATCACTTGGTTATGGAACAGGTTGACGGTGGAATTTCGCTCACATCGGGGACTTAACTAACAAGATGTTGCACATCTGTCAAACATTGCACTATGGGATGGCACTGATCTTGGGTCATTAACATTCAATTTATTATCAAACATTAGCATTGTCATTTTAAGGAGTACTAAATAATGATTTACAATTATGTTATAATTTTATATATATATTTTTTTTAAATTGCATTTTAACATTTCATTAATACAGATTAGAACAAATCCAAAGAAAGAATATGCATCAACGTATAGATAGATATAAACCTTTCTAGTAAATATTTGCTTAAAGTTTCAACAAAACATTTTAAACACTTTTAGAGTAGTGGAAGGGATCAAATAGTGTACAAAAACTTAATAGTAATACTAACTACCGTATTTGTCGGTGTATTACCCGCACTTTTTTTCAAAAAAAAAAAAAAAAAAGGGGGGTGCGGTTAATACACGACCGTATTAACCACCATTTTTTTTTTTTTTTATTTATTTTTTTTTTTTTTTTAGGGGTGCGGTTAATACACCGGAGCGGTTAATACACCGACAAATACGGTATAACTATAATAGTAATTTCAACATATTGCTTCTTATTAATTACTAGTAACACATTCAATTAAAGCTAACCAGCATGCAAACTTCAGGATTTTTATTTCATATTAGGAGTTAATCGGCTGTTTTGCAAAGTTTTAGAATTGGGATTAAACATAGTTTGACAAAGAGAAAATAATAGAATGATATCATTAGTGATTAAGATATATAGCTGTATTGTAACCTTAGCACTAAATTTTAGTGGGCTTATTCTGTAAACCAGAAAAATTTTGACATTCATGTTGCAAAAACTATTAAAATTGGTACACATCCAGAGAAGAAATGTAAGAAAACACATAAACAGCTCACAAGTTATTTTCTTCTTCTGTTATGAACAACTTTAATTTTCTTTAACTTTTATCTCTAATTTCCTTTTGGGTTATCTTCACGATTCCTCCACTTTTTGAAATCTCTAGTTTTCATTTTTTTTTCTTCATCTTCTCGATTCCTCTTTCTAGATTCGACCTTGGCAGAGCAGATCCAGTGGTGATTCGCAGTGCTGTTGAGCTAGAACCGATGCGTTGGCACACGGTGCGAGCCTACCGCAGTCGGCGCGACGGCACCGTCAGTGTGGACGAGGAACCGGAGGTCGCCGGGTCAAGCAGTGGTGCCTCTGGCGCACTCAACCTTGGAGAGGAACTGTTCATCGGGAACGCGTTCCCACCAGCAGTGTAAGTCTGCAGTTATTTCATATTGGTTCAACATAGTAGTATTAATTACAACATCTAAAGAAGATGTTAAAATGCTTTTAATATGTTACTACTCATCAGGGGAGGGGTGCTTAGGGGGAGGTGTCTTATTTTTTACTAATTACACAAATATTCACGTTGGGTACATACAAATAATACTAAAATGCATATTCATAATTATAGAATCTGCATTGAATACATTTGATTTAATTGTTGGGCAATATTAGTTTGTGATAGATACATGTATCTTTCTTGAATAATTTTTGAAGGTTTCTTCAAAACAAAACAGGCTCATTATACAGCCATTGCTATCTAGATAAGATATGTATTTTTTTTTTTTTCATACATTTTTTACAATTTTGCCGTTCACTTAATCTCTTCCACCACAGCGGTCTTGAGCTTGTGAACGCATCCAATGGATTTATCGGCTGCATCAGGAATGTTGAAGTCAACAGTAAAGTTTTGGATCTATCATCGACAAACTTGGCCATTGAGTACGGTGCTAATGTTGGCGAGTGTGGACACGATCCGTGCAAGGAACTCCCCTGCCTCAACAATGGAACGTGCGACCCTGTCAATGCGGAGACATACAGATGTGTTTGCATGGAACCCTACCTGGGTGAGTCTATTACTGGGAATGTGGAAGGGGGTTGAACAAGAGGGACATTGTGAGATAATGAATATAATACAATTTTATCATAATTACCCAAAATAATGCTTTGGTATATAATGTTCAGTTTTACAGTCTTTGCTCTCATTCCTGTTGTCAGTTTTTATTTGTGACATTAATTTGATATAATTGTTTCCGTCTTGTTCTTTGCCTAGGTCCCAAATGCGGTGACGTCCTGGCGGACCAGTGCGAGGGTAACATGTGCTACGTGGGGTCATCGTGCGTGCCCCTCCCAGAGGGAGGCTACAGGTGCGACTGTCAAGAGGGGTGGAAGGGAGAGCTGTGTGGTGAAGGTAAGAAGGATAATCAGGAGGAGGAGGAGAAGGAAGATAGTTGTTATGATGTTGATGGTGATGTTGGTTATGGTGGTGATGATAATGATGATGATGATAAGCAGGAGGAGAATGGTGGTATTATGATGATGAGGCAGAGGAGAAGGAGGAGGAGGATAAAGATGGTGATAGTGGTGATGATCATGATCCTTCTACTGATGTTGGTGGGTGGTGATGATACTGATTGTAAAGACAGTGATGATAATGGTGGTGAAGATGATGAAGATGACAATGATGATGATAGTGGTGTTGGTGATGATGATGGTGTTGTGATGTGGATGAAGATAACACTGATGATGGTGTTGCTAATGATGATGATGTGATGTTGATGAAGACGACAATGATGATGATGATAATTTAAGTAATTATTTTCAATTAACCTTTCCTTTTGGATCATAGAAATACCGCCCGACTGCGTACCCACCTTCAATGTTGCAGACACGTGCATACCTGCTTTCAGTGGCGATTCATACATCGAGCACCCATCCCTCCGATTGCCGCGACAGTTTGTGATCACGGTGGAGTTTTATCCTACGTCGACTGACGGCATGGTATTCTACAACGGGCAGAAGGACACTGGGAATGGGGACTTTGTTTCACTCAACCTTCATGCCGGATATCTTGAGTTTAGATTCGACTTGGGAAGGGGCATTGCAGATATTAGGTAATTTAACCTTGTCTTTTATTGATTTCCGATTCACGTTAGTATGGAAGACTAGATTCTAACAGACTTTATTTTATTGCTATGAATTTGAATTAGTAGTCATCATTTCCATTCAAATATGCATGTGTTGATGCCAATGATTGTTGTGCAATGTTTTGTTTTCCTCTGGAAAAAAAAATCATTTTTGTTTAGATTTATTTAATGTTGTGATCCTTACATTGTATGATTTTCTGATTATTAAAAGAAACAAATTTCTTAAATCAATGCATCTCAAAGTAAATTCTAAACAATTTCTTATCAATTTCCTCAATATTTTTACAGGAGTTCTAAAGTAGTTGAACTGAACGAGTGGCATGTAGTCCGAGTCATGAGGCGAGACTCGGGCAGTATCCAGGGAGAGATGATCCTAGACAATCTGGAACCCGTCTTTGGCTCTTCACCAGTAAGTTTTCCTTCATTAATTTTTTTAACCCGCTAAATATTGACTTATTCTTAAGCCCGGGTAAATAGGCTTTCTGCTTATCCATTACATGTACATTAAAGGGATAGTTGAGTTTTGGTATAGATGGCGCTACACAAAATAATTTGTTGATGAGATAATGAAAAATTTAAAAGAGCATACAATTTTAAAGACAGACTAAACTTAATTTTATCGAAATCGGTTCAGAAATGGCTGAAATATCCATAAACATAACCATTTGTAATAATTGTGGGGCCCCACAATTATTCGACAATTTTGAACCAGCCGTTAATTTTATTTTTGTTATGCTTCGTCTTTTTAAAAATTTACAAAAGTGGTTTTTAAATAGTTGTTGATCCGATTTAAATTTTGTATTCATTTCGAACATGGTGGAGTTATTACTATTAGTTTGTAATGTAATGGTGCAGGTTTTGGTTACTAAAATTCAGTTTTACCAAAACTGTACTCTCTTTTAATACCAAAACTCAACTATCCCTTTAAGTCTGTGCTCTAAGCTGTTCTCCTACAAGGAGACTTTTGCTGTTTCACAGCATGAAACACAATATTAGACAATCTGGAACCTGTGTTTGGTTCTTCACCTGTAAGTTTGCATACTTTGCACCCTTTGGGGGGCGGGGCATTCATTCAGTCCTTTGTTCATTTCTGTAACCCCTCTAATACCAACACATGAGAAAGCTTGATATATTGGCTTTTTGCTCATACAGTTTGTGCTCTTAATCATTAATCAATTCTATTTATTTGTTACTGTGCATTGGGCAAGATCTGGAGTGTGGAAACACAATTGTACTTGTAAAAAGTGTTCCGTAATGTAACAGGACATACAAAATTGTATTCTCTTAATAATGATAGCATAAGTAGGTGAGGTGTCTGAACATGTGAACACATGTCAAATTAAATTGTACCAGTAGTGAATACATGTTTTGTATTTCTCTTTTCTCAGCCCGGTGCCTCCGAGCTAAATCTGAACAGGAATCTGTTTATCGGAGGATCGAGAAATTACAACCAACTCTCGAGGAAAGCGAGCATCACCGATGGGTTCGATGGTGCTATAAGAACGGTAAGAATTATGAAGTTAATTTCTTCTTTATTTAGGGGTTGTGTTAGGTAGCTTCTGACTTGCAGCAAATCATTCCATGAACCCTTTATAATAAAGACGTTTTTATTATTTCAAGATGTAAACGTCAATATAATTTTGACAAAAAGTATTTTGATTGTATTGTAGGGACCCGGTTAACTCTATGGGAATGACAATGTCGGGGATGAAATGGGTTAACATTTTCAAAATATCTTTTTGCAGTTTGTTGTGGATGGAGTGACTCTAGACTGGCCAGAATCAGCCATTGCTTCAGTCAACGTTGATGTATTTACACAAGATACCATGGATACAATAGCTACAACAGATGCGAGTAAAAGTAAGTAACATTTGATTATTACGATTTTTTATTTGTAATAGTAGTATTGGCTCATATCAAATTTTGAGGAATCTTTATTTAGCTTGCTATGAAAAAAACAATATATTGATGTACAAGTTGCATGTTAAACTGAAAGATAAATTCAGATTTTGACTTGTATTTTGAATACTGCCCATATACTTTTGAGTCGTTATTAAAGTACTTTTCATGATTTTTGTTTTTCATCTCAAAAGATTTTAAGTCCTGAGATCCTTTAACAACTTCATCTGATCACATGTCCATTTAAGAACTCATATCTACACAATTAATTTAATCAAATATTATTTAAATCACTATGAGAAAGGCCTTTATTTGCTAGTTTCTGCCAACTTTGTCAGACTGTCCCAGCTAAGAATTTGAATTGAATAATTTATTACAGCAATGAAGTCCACAATGGCATCAACGAGGCGAGCCGAGGCCCCCATCCTGGCAATGACAACAACACTGCCGTCCACTCCCCCGATGACCACCCCTCCAGTGGTGGTCGTCGATGTCAATGCCCCAGTCAGGTTCGACGGACAAACTAGCATTCAGTACTACAATGGTATTACAAGATCGTAAGTAACTACATTTTCCTATTGTTGTATATTTATTTGTTGAATCTCAAATCCATTTTTGTGCAATATAGAGCAAAAAAATATGCATCCCTTTACCCCATATTTTATCTTTAAGGTTTGTAGTTATGTTAATGATGTATTAAATAATTCACAATGCAATGAGAAATAGAGATTGATTTGCAGTTTGATGTCTTATGCTAAGTGAATGCATTAGCAGTAAAGTGATTTTTATGTCCATTTTTTAATTCACTCTTATAGTTTTGTTTCTTTCAAAACTGACCAACCAAACAAAGCCCTTTTGTCTAACTAATGATTTTGTATATTTCTTTTAATATTTTGCACCCATATTCTTGCCAAAACTTTTCTCTCATACTTTTCTTTCTTCTCCTTTAAACTCTGCAGGCAACGAGCATTACGCAACAACATTATACAACTATCTTTCAAAACCGACCAACTCAACGGAGCCATCCTCTGGAACGGCGTTGGAAATAAAGACTTCCAGGCCGTCGGGGTATCAGAGGGATTCGCAGAGTTCGCTTACAATTTAGGAAAGGGGATAACGCGGATACGATCTGCAAAGCGAGTTGACGATAATAAATGGCATACTGTTGTAGTTACTAGGTACGTTCAAATATTATTAAAATTGAAACAAATATTCTTCCATAAATGTGACACTCAAAACATTTGGGGAAAGAGACATCTGCAAGGTAAAAAAAAAAAGGGTTGACTGCCTTTGAATTTCTTCAAGAATAATATTTTGGGATGTGATTATGTCATTATTACAGGTTATATTCAATAAAGAAATATGATTACAATTTAAAAAAATCACCTACCCGTTCAGGATTGATGATTTTGCTATAACATGTATTCTCCATAGACCCATGCCCAAGTGTTTTGGGGACCAGTCCTGAATGGGTTAATTTCTCCATGAATAATATTTAAAAGGACTTGATAATTGTTCACTTGATCAATCTTCAGATAAAACAGTTTTGTAAATATATCCTACAAAAAATGCCTACCATAGTCCCACTCAGCCATATCTATGTCGATGTTTTTTGGTGCAAATAATCTCCTGAAAATGTTTGAAATTTTGTTGTACAGGTCCGCACCAACCTAATGTACCATCCGGGACAAATTTAAAACAATGATTATACAAGTTTTATTTTTACCAACGGAAATTTAATTGAGGCTTCATTAAAAGTTCCTTTTTTGGGGTTGTAGAGAGAAGTTGCCAGCTCTGCCATTGCACGATATTATCTTTAAAGTTATCTCACTTTGACTTTTCTACCAACAGAAATTTAATTGCGGCTTCATTACAAGTCGACGACAGCTTGCCGGTGATGGGGCAAGCTAAGGCCGGCGCGTCACAGCTCGATACAGATGGACAACTATTTCTAGGTAAGTCAGATCAATTCAATCGACCAGGACCCATGTTCATCAAAGCCTGCTAGCTTAATTCCGTGCTAAGTGCATTTCAAATGGTACACTTAAGTGTGCTACGAACAGTCTACAACTAGGGTTATCTGGTTTAGCCTTTGCTACCTACTAAGTTAACCCTAGTTAGCAACCAATAGATTGTGTGTTTAATACATAGCCACATCAACTAAAATAGACTTAGCATGAAACTTAGCTGGCAGGCTTTTACACATATGGGCTCATTTGCTAACATATTGTCTGTTTAGAAAGAGAAGGGCGCTAAGTCGCTTTTTGTACTTTGGAGATAATCACGTTTAAAGTTGGAAAGCCATGTAGAAACCAATCATAGGAGTCTTTTTATTCTTTTTCGTTTATTTCTTTATTCTCCACTCTTGGGATGGAGTACCCTTGTCAGCTACAAGCTGTTTTCTCTAAGGGGTCCAATTTGATGAATATATTCCTAAATTTAGACATAATTATTATCTGAAAATGTTACATTACATAGACTGTCCTTCAAGATGGTTTAGGGTTTGATTCTGGGGATGCCCATTATCTGAAAATGTTACATTACATAGACTGTCCTTCAAGATGGTTTAGGGTTTGATTCTGGGGATGCCCATTTTCCTTTTTCATTTATTAAAATCTGAATATGTGAGTGAACAGGATTATGTGGGAGTTGTCACACTTGACACTTACATTTAGAAAAAGCTTGTTACTAGTATTATTATACCTTGAATATTAATTGAATATTATTTTGTCCATCTGTCTTCTTCACTCATTGCAATCTTGCCTTTGTTTTGTTTCCGTGGTAACAGGTAGAGGAGTTGTAGTGCCACGCAGCATGGTGTCGAGTTATACCTACTACACGGGCTGCATCGCTGACGTTTTATTAGACGAAAACCGTATGCACCTTTATGAGAACGCGCGAGGAGAAAAACCGTCGCAATTCTGCCAAGGCCCGTGAGATGTTTCCCTTCGCGACTTCCGCGTTTCACCCGCCGTGAATACGCTTGTTCAAAGACTCTTTTACTATTTATATGTATAAAATGAGCATTATATTTACTTACCAAGACACTATTACGAAATTGGAAGACATTTTTTTTTCTTCTTTTTTCTTTTTTTTTTTTTTTTTTTTTTAGGAAATGAGGACTCATTTTATTTTGATGGGGGACAAATTTTTTAAAAGTGCAAAAAAAATGTAAAAATATGTTTTTAAAAATGAGTGAAAAAAAGAGAGGTAGTTTTTAATCTAATCTGTGACCAAATGAGCAGCATTTTATATTTTCTTGAGATCGTATACATGTATCTGATGAGTATTGTTATAGCACTCGCAGTTCTACTGGTATTGTTACATGTGGCATGGTTATACTCTTTAATAAATTATGTTACTGAATGAAACACTTACCAGAAATCTCAGTCATTTCCAAAGATGCAACCTTCTCGACTTCTTTTTTTATGTCCTCTCTTTTGTACGACTTAATAAAAGAATGCAGTTCAGAAACCTGATGCAACTCGTCCAACAAATTCACTAGCAAAAATAGAAGATGTATTTCATAAAGCTTTAGAAATAAAGAAATCGTGAGCACAGAAATTTGACTGTTTCGGTACTTGAAATAGTAACTAAGTATTCTAGAATATCTTGTTTGAATGGCTATTTATCTCATCTCTTTTCACACCTTATTTACTAATGTATCATGTTTTAATTGGAAATATTAATTGTTTTGTTTATATTTGGATCAAGAGTTAATATTACAAATTGAATAATGTACAAAACACAGGAAGATGCCCCTTCAATGTTTTGAACTTCCATACCAAATTAGAAAATTCTCCTTTGATTGGGAAATTATCGATGCAAAAATAATTTTCTGCCAGTCTATAATGAAAACATTTTTGTAAATAAAAAATGTTTATTATCTTCTCGACAGAATTTGTCCATCACACTCTTATATGCTGCCATATATGCTGCCAGATTTTCATGTACCTCATTATTATGCTGGGCCCGTTTTAAATTTATTCCAATAATTAATTTAGATGGCATAAACTACTCGGTCTCCTTAATGTCATTGTATACTACCTACATTCTGGGGTTCATTTTACATTCATCCTTTTTCTGATATTTAAATGTAAATGATAGCTATCAATAATCAACATAACAATCGCTAGTCTTGAATTCTTGATTTGATATACTATACGAAGCTCTAGAATTATAGTTGTTATTGAGAGTTGTATCTTGAGGCAAATAGACAACAATCATAGAAGAATCAAGTGTGTAATTATTTGGATATTATTATCATCGTCGTCATCTTTTATTTATATTCTTGCTGTTATTTTATTATGATAATTTTGATTGATATGCTTAGGCTAATTGTCATCTTAATTACCATCATGATTATTATTGTTATCATTTTATGAAAAATAGAGAGTAGTGTTTATAATTTGTGAATAGATTTCAAATATATAATTGATAATGATAGTAAACTTTTTGTGTAAATGTGGTGCTGATACTTTTGATGAATATTTTACAAAAAACAACAATAATTTTAGACAGTTCTTCCGCAAGATTACAGAAGAACCATTGAATATGCACTTCTGATGGATATTTGTCTATTTATAGTAGTGGAGCATAATCTGGAATTACATGTCAGTTTGTGATACAAGCACAAAATTTGCATCTGCACAGAGTACGCCGCACATGAGAATGGTTTGTGTCAAATTTGGTGCTTGTATCATCAACTGAACGCTTCCCCTCAAAATATTCACTTATAGCTGCTGTGAATAAAAACAACAACGTATGCGTATGTTTTCACTGAAGTATTATGTGTTGGGTGTTTTTATCCCAAAATGGCAATAACCGAAATTTCAATGTAAATTGCTCAAGAAATTGATTTAATCATGTCTGCTTTATGATGAATCTTGCTGTTTGAGACTGTATAAAATGCACCATGTCATTGTATGACGTTGTATGATATTCGTGAATAAAGAGTTATTATTTTGGACGCGAAAGAACTTTTTTAAAAAGAAAGACGATCATGAACGTGTAAAAATTAGTATACCTTCACAGAGATAAAAATTTGTCAATAACTTGTGAATACACTGTCATAGTATTGTGTCTTTAAATATGCAAATAACCTGTACATTTTGGTCATTTATTATAACCTGTATACTTTGTATTTATTATCATATATTTTGAATAATGCACTCACTACCCCTTTACTGGAAAATGACTATTGAATTGGAGACGAAGCAGAAGCGGCATTGATATATATTTGTAATAATTTTCTTTCTGTGTAATTGCAAGGTCTGTCACCCAATTCTAGAGGTTTGTTCTGTGATCAGTCTTCTAGTTTGTTGCGATGTGATTTTATTTGCTACTGTCCTCAAAACCTTAATTCACTGTCATAAATACTTCAAATTGTTAAACATTTCTAACAACATTTTTTCAAATTTTGCTCTTAACCCGTTTACGGGAACGGGTGGGCTATGTACAAAGTCTATGTGGATATCAGAATCTCGCAGTGAACGGGTTAAAGGGTAACAAAGTGTACTTTTTCATTTCAATAAAACAAAACTGACATTATTATAACATTACTACCTTTAGGTTTTTATTAACCATACATATGTCGGTAAAAAATCAAATAACAATTCAAATTATTTAATACCCAAAATTATTTTCAAATGCAAATCCAATTTTTAAAATGTAAACTTGAAAAGATGTATGTTACATTCAATTTCTGTCTATCGTATGGTCCATCGTGTGTTTTTAGTAATATTTGACCTTATTTAGAAATGATCTTTCCATCTGTATAATTCTGCGAATATTCAAATGTGTGCCTATAAGAGTGTGTTGATTTTCATGTTTTTTGGATGCATATAATATCATTCATCACTATTCGTTGTTTGTTTCCCTGTAATAACTTCTTATCATGTATTTTAATAGTTGCATTTGTTGTTGTTTGTTTTTTTTGTTATATACGCATTTTATATATAGTCCCTGTAAGATATTAAGTACAAAAATAATAACAAATGATGATAATAATATTGAGATTACAGACATTATAGAGAAGCAATTTTAGATGCAGAAAGGAGTGCTTGTATTTGTATTTTGTATAGTGATGTGCATTGTTATCTTGAAATGAATCGTCTCACTCTCATTGGCGCATTGGCTCATTGGCTCGAATTTTCACCAGAGGATCCAATTTTAAACCCCTAGGTTATCAAATTTGTTAGTCCCTTGGAGACTTTCAAATCAGTACAAAATTAGGAAAACAAGTTTTATAGGAAAGATCACTTTGCATTTTCGCTCATTACTCGGTCATATGACATTCATTTACCTTAAATATTCAAAAGATATGATGCATTTAAACACATGGCTAAACTTAATCTTGGTTTAACTTTTAGTCCATATAATATTTACACCAATTCACCAAACCATAGCAAATTAATTTAATACATTTTACTCGCCCGACATCAATTTTTACTTGCCCCGTTCAAGCGGGCAAGTGCTAGTAACTAGCCCTGGCACATTTTCACATTATCAATGCTCCAATTCAGTCAGTTATATGTTTTAACATGCCATTGGTAATCCATTATCAATGCTCCAATTCAGTCAGTTATATGTTTTAACATGTCATTGGTAATCCCAGACTTGCCAACCGTTCCGTTTTTAACGGATTTGTCCCGTTTTTTAAGTTTTTATAGCCACAAAAAACGGAACGTTCCGATTTTGAAAAAAAAAAAAAAAAAAAAAAATCGATTTTTTTTTTTTTTTTTTTTTTTTTTTTTTTTTTTTTTTTTTTTTTTTTTTTTTTTTTTTTTTTTTTTTTTTTTTTTTTTTTCTCGGATATACATGTATTATCCGATATCTGTCCGTTTTTCAATAGTAATCAGCAGGGCAGTGCCATGTTAGTCTACAAACCGCTGTCAAGATGAAAGCCTTAAGATATCTCATCACAAATGATTCTTCTAAATTTGGCTCTTACCAGGTTTAATCTATTCATTAATCCTCTTACCATTTGTTTATTTGAACATTTTGTTACATGTAAAATACCTTTACTTTAGAAATAGATTGGCAGGGTTCAACGTGCCATTTTCTGACCGAATCTATAGAATGGGGAGGGGGAAAAAAATAAAAAAATAAATAAAAATCTCTTTTTTTTTTTTCTTTTTTTTTTAATTTATTATTTTTTTTTTTTACCGAAACCGTGAAAATGAAAACGTTTTTGCCGATGCCGGTCAGTTAACCGTCGTGTAACCGTTTCACTACAGCCCTAGTATGCACCAGATTGCACAATTGTAAGTCCAAAAATGCAAAAGCTCCCTACCGTAGGAGGGGGACACCCCCCTCCCACACCCTCCCCCCCTCGGTCGCTCCGCTCCCTCGTGCTCGGGTGTTCAGTTTTCTGACTTTCAAATGTTGGCAAGTATGTAATCCCAATTGAATCCATGGATGAAAGAAATTATTTTAGATGACGTTATTCAACCAAGGGTTAGATTTAACTCGGGGTTTAAATCTAAACTCACTGTTGAGAGTTTGAGCCCTTCTGTGTGTATTATATAAACTCAATGGCCATTACAAAAACGTGGGGAGTGAGTGGTTTATGACACTAACTGACAATGCAGATCATTACTATTATTATGTTAGTTGATGTAATAAAATCTTTGAAAGGGTGCTCTACTATACTACTACTACAGTTGATGTTAATAAAGTGAATGTCAAAGTGAATTTATACTCAAATGATTATTGTTGTCATTATATTGTTTTTCTTTTTGAGAATGTCTGTTTTATCCCAATATAACAACACATTTGCAAAGTTTAATTACTACAAATTTGGAAAAGCCTCTAGTACATAATTGTGAAGAGTGTGTGTGTGTGTGTGTGTGTGTTTGTGTGTGTGCGTAAGCATGATTTGTTGTGCATGTATTAATATGTGTGTGTTTGTGCATTTGTCTGTTTGTGGAATTGAGCTTAGTATTAAATTAATTTCCCCAAAAATAACTAAATTGAAGGTAGTAGGAAGTTTTCAATCCAAACATATTCCATGATAAAAGTTTGAT
Source organism: Echinarachnius parma (assembly GCA_037951105.1). Taxonomy (NCBI): domain Eukaryota; kingdom Metazoa; phylum Echinodermata; class Echinoidea; order Clypeasteroida; family Echinarachniidae; genus Echinarachnius; species Echinarachnius parma. The sequence goes on from JBAMJV010001790.1 coordinate 93,732, forward strand.
CGTTCCTTCCTCATATAGTGTAGAGATTTTAATAGATTGTTGAAATGACCGTCTCGTTAACAAGGGTCAGAATATATGTGAAAGGTGATAGATAATACGCTTGTAATATTTGTTGCATGTCTATTTAAAAGAATGATGTACCTACATACTGTCAAATTAATGACAGCGGATCACTAACTTATATTGTGTATACAGGCTCATGATTTGCACAGATAAGGGAGTAGTACAGTTTTGGTAAGGCTGAGCTTTAGTAACTAAAACCTGCACAATAACATTACAAACTAATAGTTATAACTCCACCATGCTCGAAAGGTATAGAAAATTACAAACGACTAAGTAAAAAGCCTGTTATCATTAAAAAGAGCCATTAAAACACAAGAGGGCGCTCTCTAAAAAAGCATTGGTTTCAACCATTTTTCAAACAAAATTATGCATGTGATGTTTTGTTGAAAAAATGATTATTAAATAGAGAGATCATCAACAACTATTAAAAACCTCTTTTACACATTTTGAAAAAGTGTAAGCATTTTTGAATTTTTTTTAAATATCATTGAATAAATCTGGGCCCCAGATTTATTCCGATCGGATATATTTATTGATATTTCAGCCGTTTCTGAACCGATTTTAATAAATTTTAAAAAAGTTTATTCTGTCATTAAAATTGTACGCTCTTTCAAATTTTACACTCAGTTTTTCATTATCTCAAATTATTTCGTGCAGCACCCTCTATACCAAAACTGAACTACACCTTTAATGTGAATATATCATTCCTAGTTAATCATTTATTAATTTTCACATTCTTGAAAATTAGAACGTCAGAAATATTATTTGAGATATAGATGAAACACTTTTAGAATCTCTCAATTACACAGAATGAATCTCGGAGAAAGTAGAAATTTTGACATGTTGTACCTCGCTTCATTCTCCCTACTATGATGGCATATTAATTTATACATGACGTGTACATATCAGGCAACGTAGCAAAACATACCGGTATAAATATTCCCCCACGTTGAGTTCCCAAATCCAAGCATATTCTTGAAAAAGAACACTTTTGCGTTACCATTGCGTTACTTCCACATGATTATGTCCTATGACTGGCCACTCAGTGCATCAAAAAGTGCGCTTTGCGCAGACGCACATTGTACATACTGCAAACTCCTGACCAATCACTACACGGCATGTCCATCCATGACCCAAAACAAGAACCCAAAAACCCAAAACAAGTTGAAGGAATTGTAAAAAGTTACTTCAATTCTTACATGTATTGTTAACGTACTCCAAATAAAAGTTACAACTTTTCAAGCTAAGCTCTGCTTGGGACTTGAAATTGTGCAATCTGGTGCATAAAAACATGATCCTACAACATAGCGTACAGCAAAAAATGAGTCCCGAGGCAGCGGAGCGACCGAGGGTTGGGGCAGAGCCAGAGGGGGAGGGTTTGGGACCCCCTCCCTCCCACGGGGAAGATTTTGCATTTATATACTTGAAATGGTGCAATTTGGTGTATAAAAACATAAACCATATTACATGCCACATTTGTATGATCCAACATCATAGCTTACAGCTAAAAATGAGTCCCGAGGGCTAGGGCAGAGCCAGGGGGGAGGGTTTGGGAGGGAAAATTTTGCATTTATATACTTGAAATGGTGCAGTCTGGTGCATAAAAACATAAACCATATGCCACATTTGTATGATCCAACATCATAGCTTACAGCCAAAAATGAGTCCCGAGGGAGCGAAGCGACCGAGGGCTAGGGCAGAGCCAGAGGGGGAGGGTTTGGGAAGGGGTAGCCCCCTCCCACGGGGAAGATTTTGCATTTATATACTTGAAATGGTGCAATCTGGTGCATATAAACATAAACCATATGCCACATTATGTATACTATAATCTAACAACATAGCTAACAGCCCAAAATGAGTCCCGAGGGAGCGAAGCGATCGAGGGTGGCTGGGGCAGAGAGAGGGGGAGGGTGTACCCCCCTCCCATGGGGAAGATTTTGCATTTATATACTTGCAATTAAGTGCACGTCACACGTCACACAAACAGCCAGAGCAATAACAGCCTACACAGGAACTACGTGGACCGGTACAGAAAACCCACCCAGACGTACCATACGCAAGTTACACAACAAACCGAGATTATTTGTTTACGCGCGAAGCGCGCAGCGAAAACTGTAAATGGATGTATAACTTAGTTTGTAAACGTTAGAATTAACAAGTATTGGCAGATACATATAATTTTTTCTTTTCCTTTTTCTTTCTTTCTTTTTTTTTTTTTTTTTTTTTGAGGGGGCGGGGGCCTTTTTTTTTGGGGGGGGGGGGGCAAAAACGCGTTTTGCCCCCCCCCCCCCCCCCCCCCCCCCACTTCCGGCGCCTATGGCTGTTCACATCGTTGTGGAGCTTGGAAGAAGCCGACAAAGCTGACTTTGGAGATTCTTTGAGCATCTCGTCTCTCAGCGACAGTGATGTAGACAGATTATTCAATGAAATTGCAGATGACGATGACGATGACAAGTTTACGACGGTCTCGTCGCTTTCTGATTTTACCATGGACTGGGTTGATGATGACCTGTCAGACTTTGATGACGACGACGATGATGGCTCATCTCATAATCGATGAAATAATTTTCAATCTTCCTACAAAGATGGTTCAGCAGAAACAACCTGATCAAACATTACCCACCGTCAGAGAATACAGCATTCAGCAGAACCAACCTGATCACACATTAGCCACCGTCCGTCAGAGAATACAGCATCTTCAGATGGTTCAGCAGAACCAACCTGATCACACATTAGCCACCGTCCGTCAGAGAATACAGCATCTTCAAGATGTTTGAGCAGAACCAACCTGATCACACATTAGCCACCGTCAGAGAATACAGCATCTTCAAGATGGTTGAGCAGAACCAACCTGATCACACATTAGCCACCGTCCGTCAGAGAATACAGCATCTTCAAATAGAATGATGCTCCACCTAGCATAAACTCATTTCGATTCATGCAATTTTCGTTGAATGACAATAAATCTTGCCTATAAATGAACTCATTATTTTCTTCAATATTATTGTTTTTCACTGTAACTCGCATCTACATTTTCGGTTTTCGTAATAATCACAGTTGTATTTGTTTGCATGTTTATGTATCTGTGGAAGTGTGTGTGTGTGTGTGTGGGTGTGTATGTGTGTGTGTGCGTGTGTGCGTGTGTGCGTGTGTGCGTGTGTGCGTGTGTGCGTGTGTGCGTGTGTGCGTGTGTGCGTGTGTGCGTGTGTGTGTGTGTGTGTGTGTGTGTGTGTGTGTGTTCAAGCGTGTGTTTGTGTGTGTATGTTGACATTTTCCTTATTTATATAATTAAGCACTGATGGATGTTTTAGGTTGTTGATGAGGATTCTTTTAAAACGTATAGTTGTATTATACAATGAAACAAAATTAAACATAACATTAATAAGTGTGTGTTATGATAAGTAAATCAGTTGGATTCAAACAGAAATCTAATACATGCAAATGGGCAGACGAAATAATTGGGCTTTGCCGGGAATTGAACCCAAGACCACACAGATTGCTAGACCGTGGTACTTATTCCCAGAAATAATTGTAAAAGTAAAACAATACTTAACTTAATGCATTCAATCCTGTTTAAATGGCCATTGTAGGCAGGTGACTTCTATAGACAGTCTCCATCACATTTGTTGATTGTTCTCTATGGGGAATTAATTTGTGTGGCCACTATAGGCAGGTTGACTACTAATAGTAAAGACAGGTTCGATCCCAACCATCGGATCGGACAATGCGTCTCTTATCACGCAATAAATTTGAGCTAACTCTCGTTGTGTGTTATCGGCCTCCCCCATGTGGAAAAGAATTCACGGAAAACATTCCGTCCCTCGGATAGGACGATAAATTGAGGTATTGTCAGTCACACCTCATGCATGCCAAGAACCAAGTCAACTTCTCGAAAAGAGTACGGTGTTAACCCGGTTGACTAGTCACCCTGCACACCCTAACCAAAAATACTGCAAAAATCTTCAGATTTGAGCTTATTGCTTGCGTCTCGTAAAATCAAATACGGGTTTGACAGTACCTCAAGTTGTGGCGACATTCATCGCGAGATGGCGTCTTTTATGAAACCAAACTCTCCTTGCCTATCATGAAAATGCACCCCTGGAAATACTATACGCACCAACAATATACACAATCGATACAAAGGAGCGCACGTCCTGTTGAAATGGC
>JBAMJV010001791.1:2500-32500 GCA_037951105.1 Echinarachnius parma
AATCACTTCGAATGTAATACTCCGAAATGTTTTCTGCTTTATTGGTTACCTTTGCATGATATTTGTTTTTGTATACCTCGAATCAAGTGACAAATCTGAATGTTTCCAACAACAATGTCCATTGCTTCGAAAATTCCCTATTTTGAGTTCACAAAATATTATTAACTGTAATTCTATAAAAAAAATAAAATGTTTGTATAAGATAGTCTATATCAATTTGCCATCCAGCAATTAATACAAATAAATATTATTTTGTTATTTTGGGAGTATATGTAATTTTATTGATATAATAATGCGTTGTAATAATTCAAATTCGAAAGCGATGTTGAAGATACTTTTAATCAAAAACCTTATCACGGCATTCCTTGGTTTATATACGTATGATATTATATTAGAAATCATATGATGTAAAACATTTAATAAGGTAACCATGGTAACTATAGACTCTTCAAGAACTGCTCTGAGAGAAATTAATTCAACAATGCCTCTGTTACCACGGCCATACCATTGTTTGATGGGGGTCATGTTATTATAGGTTTTCTCAGCCAATTTCGTAAGCTTCTCATTCGTTTTGATAAGCGTTTCATTCAATTTCGCGAAATTGAGCTGAAGGCTTGCAATTGTCATTTAAAATTGCATTTTGTTCATACGATTTAGCTCTTCGGTCAAGTGATTTACCATTTTTAGCATTCAATTTAAAAAACACGCTATTTGCATTCAATTTCGCCAACGGATTTCACGGAAGGTGGTATTACGTAATCACAAATTGTCTCGCTTTAAATTGACAATTTTACGAAATAGAAACACGTTCTAAATCGAATGCAACAAAATGTTTTCGAATGATTGTTATTTGAATTCGAATGCTAAAAAAACGAATTTGAACTGCAAAATACAGCTGCGGCGACAAAATCAGCGAAACTGAATGCACACAAATGAATTTGTAAGGCCAACTTACGAAATTGACCCGAGAAATCATATATTACATTGAAATTAGAGGTGTTATTACGATCGATGTCAAGTGTTTCGCACTCTATTGTGAGTAGTTCCTGAATAAACGGGGGCGGGTGGGACCACGCAACTGAAATCACCGCCACGCAGCGATCTTGATATCTTATATCATGTCCAATTTAGCGGGAAATCAATTTCAGAAGACTTTCATGATATTATGATTAGAAGGGCGAAACAAAGATATTTCATTCACGTGAAATAATGATCATACAGTATTCCTAATTTAGGTATAGTAAATACAAGGATCGTGGATACACATTGGGTTTTTTTTACTGCTTGATAATTGTTTTAATAATGTACTTCTTCGTTTGTTTGTTCATTTGTTTGTTTCCTTTGTGTGCCATTTATTGTGTTTGTTTGTTTGTTTTTGTTTGCGTGATTGTTTTGTGTAGAGTTGATGCGGACATTTTTTGGTGGGCAATAAATACTGATTTTGTTCCAACATGTTAAATGATACCATGTGTAGCATTTATTTATTCAGTAAAGGTTGTTTTTTATTTCATGCCTAAGGCTAAAGGGCCTTGATGTAAACCAAGATGATTCTGATTTCAACTAACCCTTTTTTAATATGAGAAACAATCTATTAACATTTACAAAATAATAATTCGGCCATTCAGTGGGTTAAAATCATGGATCTAACAGGTCCACGTTAAAAACTAAATAATAGAGATGGTCGATGGCCTGCTGGAGCCAACACATTGTGAATCCTAGTGATTATACTTCGCATCATATCGATGTTCTTGGGTGAATTGACACGTTTTGACGTAATATTTGTACATACATGGGTCGACTTGTGATAAATTGATTATGTGTATCAACAACGTAGTACCGCTCACTTAATTAATCATATGATATAATTTTTATCAGATATAATGACTATATAAAAAAATTAAACGCGTGTTATTTTGGCATCACCTTGCAGACGTAGTACTGTTGTGACACCATGTTATTACAGGCTACGTATGGACATCATAGAGAACCTGACGTTGTCATTATGTCAGCGTTCGACTTTTTTAAATTTATTAAACTTACAACCCATAACGAAGGTGATTTGTCTTGCATAAAAGTCAATTGGTTGATGTCAAACAAACAAAGATATTTGCCAAATCAATTAATCACACCCGTTTCGTTAAAAGTTATATTTTAACAATTTATGCGCCCTTTCTTCGAATCTCTTCTGACACACTTGCAATTAAAATTAATAGAAAGTGTAAAAATGCGACGGTTATTATTTTTTCAGAGTTCGACTGTAACACTGTAACACAACAAATACGTGATTTCAGAAAGGAGAAGGTATCATATCGAAATGGGTGTTAATAAACAAATATATAAAGGTTTTATGAATTTCATTTTTTTGTTCTCATTTATCATTTTTTTTAAATATATACATTCTTCAAAAGGGGCACATGGGTGCCCGCGTAACCATGGTTAACATATAATAGAACACTTATATATACGAAACTATATATACTATTATACGAAATTATATTTGATAGTATATATGCGTCGATGCTCTTTGTGATATGCATGTAATTACTTCACATAATTCTACTATTTCAATTTCGCATTCAAGGTTATTGTTCGTTTCCAACAAAATAAACATCAATTACAATTATTTTCAAAATAAAGGAATATACATATTGGAAACAGAGGGATCCACTGAAAAGCAACGTTTGTAAAATTATTGTTGAACCTTCAAATAATAATTAAGACTAATGAGGGAACTACGGGTGAGGGGAATATTTACGGTTTATGACATTAATTGGACTAATGAATGATTTCCTTTCACATGAATGATAGCAATATAATAATAATAAAGCACGTTGCTGATATGCAAGACAAATACTCATAAAATAATGGATCGTTTTTTTAATCATTAAGCAGAATCGCATGCACGAGCGTGATGGAATAGCACTCCGCGCACGTGGATATCGTTCCGGTTCTGTAATCATCCAGTTGACAGTGAATGACATCACATCTAATTCAGATGCGTCGCACTGCATGTGGTGACATTTCTACATTTAAACAAACCCATTACCCATCCCATCAAATGTTCAAACAAAGATATCAAGCGCGAGATATTCATTTTAAAGCCAATTTCGAGCGGTTCAAATCACGGTATCAAAATCTCAAATTATTTATACCGTACCCGAATAACTGACTGAACTAATAGCAACAAGAAATGACTAATATCAATGTTTATCATTATGAGGGAGAAACATAAAATTCAACTCTCCTTTTGTTGACAGTAATAATAGACTGGAACAACATTGATTGAGGGCGTGAAGGAATCGCACTGTGCAACATAATATTGCGATGTATAGATAGAGAGACACAGTATACGGGCCACTGAATAAAAGAGAATTGTACTTTCCGCCAAAAAATCCGCTAAATCGCGGCTATAGGACGACTGTTATTACAGCGATTTGCTGTAGCATGTTTTCTGTCGCGGTTCAATGTCGTTTTTCCGACAACTTATGGTCAGCTTTCGCTCGAGGGGCGCCGAGCGAGCGTTCCCCGGAACTGGCCTGTGCGAAGGTGGTGGCAGCAAAGGGGTGGAATTGGAAGGACTCTAACATGACTGTCTAAGGAGTGATTCCGTATAAAAGTGTCGTGTTTGAGGGGTGAGGGGGTATAAGACAGTGTCCCCATGTTGAAAATCGTGCACCCCTTCGCCTCCCAACAAATTATGGGATGATGCATAACATAAAGGTTATTTGACATATCCTGTGGCAGTTCATGCATCGGCCTCCCTTGCCCCCCCCCCCCCCCCTCCCACCCCTGCCTCTACATCCTTTCCCCCTCCCCTATTTGATTTGATCTGAGTACCTCCTTGAATTCCGCCGTGCTATATATCTAATCAAAAGGCTATAAGTGTGTGATCAGGAAACGAAATTCACTCCAGCTCTTTAAATTGAGAATGATGCTCGAAAATCCAATTAAGGGTATATAAAATAGCCATTGAGAACCAACCGAGCTTCATTTGGCCTAAAGTGAATTTAGGCTGCAGCATCGACCGAAGAGAGAGACAAAAAATACTAATAAATGGGCTGTAGATGAGAAAGAGAATGAGTGAGATGTGGGCGATTTGAGGGTATTAGACGGTCTTTGGGTACATTGACTAAGTAATGATTCACCGGCTAAAGAGATTGGGGGCTGTAATAACAGATCGAGCACAGACAGAAGGAACGGGGATTCGTATAAATGGGTGATTATAGTTACTCACGAGTCGACTTGTAATTAATTGCAGCAGAGATTTGTTGCGAAACTGTCCCGCGATTATTGAAAGAAAAGCTTCCACTCTTTAGTGTTATCATGGTTATTATTACCACTCTTTTATTACTGACGTACTTATTTCTAGGGTTAGTCAGGATAGCTGCGAATGTGATGGGGAAAGTGGTTGCATGCAGCTTAGAATAAAATTTCAAAAGGTTTATACAAACTCATTTTGTAGTACTGGTATCAGTTCGGTATAGTGGAATCTTATGTCCATGTTAACCGCATACAGCATTAATTCAGATAATCACTGTTTGTTATTGTTTCTATAGCATCTCTAACAATGACATCATAATATTTAATAATAATAGAAATATAGGCTACCTTAGAAATACCAACGAAAGTCCAATACTGATCAATGAGCAGTGTTTGACTTTCTTAGGTATTTATGAAGTTACCTATTTGTTTTATTTGATCCATTTAAGCGGATTATTTCTTAATGCATCAGGCCCACAAAGGCATCAAGGTCTGACCAGCTAGTTTGAACAAGAGTTAGTGGTCACTAAAGGGATCGAGTAACTTTGTTGACATGTTCAAAAAGTGATGACTGCATGGTTGATACAATGTATATTGTTTATATAATAATAATAATAATAATATATTCGATTTATATAGCGCCTAATATAAAATTATCTCTAGGCGCTTTACAAAATAATACAGAATAAACTTAATGCATATTAACTTGCTTCACTTTACAATAGTTATCTTATTCTAAAATTAAATAACAATTTACAAACATATGGTATGTCCGCTGGGTGTTGTGTGAACATTTCAAGTTAAATGGACGTTATATGGCCTAGTAATGAGCAAAAATGTAAAGTGATATTCACTAACTCATTGCACTCACTTTGTACACGGTTTTGACGGTCCAGTGGATAATTTAACATCTGAACACTTCAATCGTATATATCTTTTTAACGAAAGGGAAATTTGAAAAACCGAAACCTGTCCCATGCTTTTATTGTTAATACGAATACAACAAGGTATGAGGGAACAGTGTTAGTAACAATGTTACTAAGTCCCTTTAAGGTGATAGAACAAGGCAGCGTTTTCATATACCACATTCGATCGGAACACGTTATAATTCTAGACGTTGTTCCCAATCAATAGACTGCCCAAATCCAGTAGCCAAACTTATGATATTACGTTTCTTCCCGAATTTTCCTCTAACTAAATATTTTTTTTCTTTGGCTATATATATGTAACATAAACTATATATTGGGGTCGATTTGCATTATACATGCACTTCCAAATTCTTGACTTCTCCCGAACTAATACGGCGCAGTTCATTTGATTCCATCATGGCTCGAGCCTTGGGGTGTGTTTCAACACAATAATCGTGCCCAAACTAAACCCGTGTCTAATTGTTACTCGTACTTTGCGATCGATCAAACGATAAATGGAAACTGTCGAGGCGGGCGGGCCCCCAGAATTAGTCTATTTCGCCCCAATAAAGCGAATAAAAGTCCCCTTTGTTGCGCCTGAAATGGAGAAAACGCAGTCGTTGTTGTGGCTAATACGTTGTTGTTTGATTGATAATGATAACGCACATTACGGTATCTTGGTCCAACACACGCGTGGACACGGTGGACAACCGACATAGGGTTATAAGCTAACTAGCCCCCATTCTTTAATCATCCCCAAACCATGTCCCCCTAATAAACCTCATTGTTGTAGGGGGTACTCTGTACCTTGTTTGATATATTCACATTGATTTTGTCGTTATTGTTGCTGTTCTCCTTTTGCGATAATTAAAGCATTGTTGGTGAGAAAAAAAAAAGTTCGCGTCAAAAGGACTGTGTCATGATATACAGTAGGTGGCGTATACCATGTATACGGTCTTTGGAAGGGTGTCAGTGCAGCTTCGCAGTTTGAAGAAAGGGTAATCGAGTTGCTTGTCAGAAATGACTCGACTCTAACATGATCGCCTCAATCAATGTGATTAATAGAACAAGAATACAGCGTACATGAATAAGGGGACATAGTAAAGGGGAGTAAAGGGTAATTTATGGGCTATTTTCTACCCCTCCTCAACACCCTTTTGTCACGTTTGTCGATGTCTCCCTTCATTCCCGGGTTCCTGCGAGTCACGATGAATGAAACCCTGCAACACCTCCGACATTAAGCCCACTGAGGGTGTAATAAGCGATCCCCACAACAATGGGAATCAATATCAAACGAAAGCTAACCCCGCCGAATCCCATCCAACTTAAATTAAACGCTATTCTTCACCCGTCAAATTCTCGTATCATTCATTTGTGCAACATTGACAGTTATTCCACGGGGGGGCTTAACAAAACTGATACAACTGTATTATCCAACATGCAGATCCATGATCGTATAAAACATTTGTAAAAATAACATCTGATTACCGCTGTCGTTCGCGATAATACAAATGAGAAGATTCGAAAACGTTCGACGAAGTGAAATAGGAAAGATAGATAGAGAAACAAGAAGAAGGTCTTGAGAGGAAGAAGAGGAATAAGAAGAAAAAGAAGAAGAAGAAGAAGAAGAAGAAGAAAAAGAAGAAGAAAAAAAAGAAGAAAACGAACAACAACAAAAACAAAAACAACAATACCATAATCAACCACAACGACAACAACATCACCCACAATAACAACAGAAACAACAACAACAACTACAACAACAATAATAATAACAATAATAACAACCACAACAACAACCATATATAGCAAGGTTAAGAGGAGGAGGAGGAGGTAGTAGAGAATGAGGGGTAGGTAAACGGACAGTGTTATAGGAGAGAGAGAGATGAGAAAGTGAAATTAGGAATAGAAAAGGTAGATTAATTAGAGGATACATTTGCAAAAAAAAGAAGGGAAAGGAAAAAAATTGGCACATAACACTGTTTAAAGATGAAAAGATATGAAAATGTACTATTATGTAACTCAGCAAAAGAAGGCGCCATTTAAAAAAACTTTTGCACTTGTCATATTTACAAATAAGTGAACCCATTTGACGCGTTTGTGTAAACGAAGGATCTCAGTCATGTCACTTAAATTTTCCTTCTTGTGAAACTGTAAAATCATTACCATGCACGTTATAATTCCGCTAGCATAATGGAAAGTCATGTAATTTCATAATTATGGATTTTAATGAGCAGACTTTGTCGTGAATGTTAAGTCATTCGACGCTCGCTTTTCTATTGCAGCGGGAAATAATTATGAACGTCGGAAGCGTCATGAAAATGGCGGGTAAATTATGATGTTTATGGTGAAAGCTTAATGATTTAGAAATTAGCACATCTGTCCTGTCATCACCGCGGCGCCGGGGAATATCTTTAGATTTCACAACCTAGCCCATGACGCGGAATCTTCTCTCCCCTAACGCTGCGTTCTTCTCCTTATCGACCAATCACGGCGCGGTATAGGCTGAAGAACGCAGCGTTTATAGGGGAGAGAAGATTCCGCGTCATGGGCTAGGTTGTGAAATCTAAAGCTCCCTATTTATGGGAGATGGGCGGCGGCCAAAGTTGGGGGAAATCTGGAGCTGACTGCATGGAGCTGCAGGCTGATGTTACGGTATTCTTCAGCTGCGCTGGGTCCATGCTCTTATGGAGTTTTAAATAGTTACGCATTGTGGGGAAACCATGAGTACAACTTAAAGGGAAAGTTTAGTTTTGGTTTAGAGGGAGCTTCAGGAAATTATTAATTTGTGAGGTAATGAAAAACCAAGTGTAATACTTGTTTTGGAGCACGTGATTTTTAAAGATGAAACAAACTATATTTGATTAAAATCGGTTCAGAAGCAGCTGAAATCTACATAAATAATTATATCAAATTGGCGTAAATGTTGGAATGCTAGAATTGGTCTTACTTAATTTGGTCTACACCCTATACCATGATAAAGTTATATCAACAATATGGTCTGTGTGTATATGTTATTTCCGTCTAATCGCCATTTGTCTAACGATCAGTTCTGCTTTTAATCATTTCGTTTATCATGATCTTGTCTAACGCTCTCTCGGACCAACTTCTAACTAGACAATTAACACATGCCTATTAGACCAACTGAATGAAAGCCCTTGTAGAACTTTATCATACACTCAATTTGTACATGTACATCATGTATAAACGTGAATATACGACGAAATAATTCCTAGACCAACTGACTACGAATAAACTATATATTTAGTCATTTATACGAAGAGGCATTATTAGACCAATGCTTGCTGCGAAGACAGTAAAGTTGTTGATATTCGGACTTGGTAGATTCTGAAGCTCGAAGTGTGAGAGTAAGAAGGGCGTTAAGTAATGTTTTGCTAAAATGGATTACTCATATCGTATTGTAGGTCAGAGTCTCCTATCTGTGCCGTGAAATTTTCAGATTGTATTCACTTGTTATTTGGGGAATATATTACATCGAATATGTAAAAATATTTTTAAAAAGGAACAAAAAAAGGAGAGACATTACATTGGTTTATACATGACGTTCAAACTTTAAACTTGATTATCTCTGAAATAAAATTAATTATGTTCTCAATCGAATATAATTATACCATAATACCAAGTCTGACTCTTGTGTGCGTTGACCTTCATCTATACACAGAGGTCATTGCTCTTCCACGAGGGCAGATTCACACCTCTCTTGTGCAGTGATGTCCTAGAGAGCACATCACAGCATGGTTGCAGGGTGCGTGTTTTTGTTTAGTTTTATTGATACAACTTTTTTTTTTTTACAACTACGTTATGCAAATATGAAAGTTCCATCATGAATTTGTATTTAAAAAAAATGTCTGGATGCGCTGAAGATTTTATTGTAAGCCTGTGTATGACTGTGTGCGTGTTTGTATGTGTGTTTTGGTTGCGTTTTTGTGTGTCGATGTGTGTGTGTGTGTGTGTGTGTGTGTGTGTGTGTGTGTGTGTGAGTGTGTGTGTGTGTGTGTGTGTGTGAGAGTGAGTGATCACAGTCCGAGCAGGCTATGAAGAAACATAAATTAAAGATAACGATTTTCTAAGAAACAATAAAAGTGACCACTGTAGACAGGTGACCTCAATAAACAGGTTCCATAAACAAAACATCTGCAGATGAACAATTTTGGTGGTCACTATATATAGGCAGATTGGCTGATATAGACAGGTGGCCGCTAAGACAGGTTTGACTGTATTTTATCATGTCAGTCCGAAGACAAACACTGATACACAGTAATTCCTTTCTATCATTCATAAATTACGTTTTAATCTTATACATGTTTACAATTATGTTTGATTATACTGTAGCGACAATAAAATCCATCTAAATAGGAGCGATGACCGATCATACTATACAAAGTAGGTCTACGTACATGATGCGATTCACTGGCCACTAAGGCACAGGGCAATTTATTATCGCAACAATGGTTTCTAGATGGGTGCTCCCCTTTCACTACCAGGTTATTAACGTCATTCAGACCAATGAGACACGATCAATCGATCGCAATTATCGATCGGTCGACTGGTAACTTCAGACCAGCAATATATTGTTGAATTTTATTCGACGCATTCGAAATCTGATATTGTCGAAACGCATTTTGTTTCTTCATAAAATGCTTTTGATTTTGGTTAGTTTTGTATTTTGATATCGACCATCTAAAAATATTGATTACATTGAATGAATTGAGCTAATTAACAATGATATTGTATTTATGCATTGTACTTTCTGTTCAATTAATTTAGTTATAGATACCTTGTAAAATTATGTGTTGTTATAATTGTTTATTACGTATGATGTGTACATTTTCTGCTGAAAATGAAGCATTATTAAGCTTGAAACTTTAAAAGTGGTGGTTACAACTCGCGGTTCGCCTGTATAGCGTGCAAAGTTATATCATTATACTTGGTGAACAAATATATTGAAATTAAGCTGGAAGCGTTCTATTGATTTCGAGAGGAAAATTCACATTGAATTTGAATTGCCTTTGAGAACATGTAAAATGAACGAACGAATGAAGAAAACAAACTAATTGATCATTTGGAGGGAAATTAAATAAAATGGACAGAATTGAATATAGGAGATATTGAAAAAATTGAAAAAGGAGCGCAGAAAGGCAACAAATGAAATGATCAATACAGATGTTACTATACCATGTCTCAATTATATTTTATCGTTATTCTATGTATTTATGTATTTTCTCATTATTTTATTTGGGGCGACCTGCTCTCTTCTTTATTATATTATACCATTTACCTTCATTCCTCATACAGCCCGGTAATGATGTCTGTACATGTGGGTTTCAATTCCAATAATAACAACGATATGCAATAAAAACGATTGTCAGAAATGAAACACAATGATGGTTGTAATATAATAGTCATTATAATATTTCCTGTTTTTTATTGAGATGCGTTTCACCATTCGCACCCATACATAATACACATCCATGTGGAAAATGTGTTTGATTATATACAGTGGCTGTTTTTATTGTGACTATACAATTGCGCTTTACTTTTTTGAGAAAACAAGTCATTGTATTTTATTTGTCAAATTATGTTTTGGATATTATGATAATAAATAAATGAGCAGATGAACAAGCAAACAAGCAAACATTGACATTGCAAACACATACATGATATTAAACAATTAACGACTATTAACTATTCAAAATTGTGTCATTGCGAACGCTTCGAAAGTACGTGGGAAGGGGTGCACACTATAATTATGAATATTCACAAAGAAAAGAACCATGTGCAATCACGACGATAAAAAACGTGCAAACGCAGTCATAAAAAAATCACCGGACAAAGACAGCATAATGTGAAATAACAACGTAAAATAATTTCAACACGTCATAAATAGTCATAAAAGCCCACTCGAGGACGCCCAATCCAGCAAAAAGGGTTCATAAGGGAGGCCTAAATTTTTTTTTTTTTTGGGGGGGGGGGGGGGTATCGAGGCTTTTAGGATGACGGACAGGGTAAATCAGGCGGGTTACGTTAAACACTGCACGGACAACTGATCATCATTGGGGTAATCTTCCAAACGCAAGAGGAACAACGAAAGAAAATGGACGACGCGTAACCGCAAAGGGACTAATGATACCGATCCCATTGTTCCAATCGTCATCAAAGCGTATAGGCCCTATCAAACGGACCTCTGACCACTGGCCGCTGGGGTCACTGACCGAGCGGTCTTTCAACATGTCCAAGAAAGCCATCGTTAATCGTCATCTTCTGTATCATCTTCTTCGCTTGTCTCCACACTCCACACATGCATTCAGTCGATCTCTTCATTTGCTTCGCATTGTGAAAGTAATGCAACGCACGGTTTCTTGTTACTACATGACTGTGTATGGTCTAGTAAGACAGATTAAAATCAATTAGCGTTAACAGCTATTATCCGTCTGTGTGTATCTGTCTCTCGGACACAGAAAAGACCCTTAATCCATTGTATGGCGCACCGAATGGCATGGCGAGAAGGCCAAATAGTTTGGGTTTTTTTTCTTTCTCTCATCCCGGTTGGCGGAGGGGTCTTTAACCTCTGATCGAGACTGATAATCATATCAAATTATACTCATCAATCGTAATGTACTGTCTCACTATGAATTCTCTAGATTAACTCCTTGCATAACCGCCGTCAAAGAGAAAGGATTAGGGTCAACGATTGTGTTGATAATTTCTTCTATATTTTCTCAAAACCCCGCCCATAATGCTAATCATGAGATCATAAAGTACGTAGAAAACTAATAAAGGTTCATGACCCGTGGCTATAGGCCTATACGTATATAGAATCAGAAATATAGTATAACACGAAGATTTACTTTTGATTATGTTATAAAATATCTAGAATCGCAGGAATGTGTACTTACTTTAACCATGATAACCAAATTCACACAGTGACGTTACATATAAATTATTTGATTGCACTAGTTTTGGTTGTAACATTCAAAACATGCCAACAATCAAATCATTGTTTGTTCTGAACTTGTCATTCGGCATGTTGGTGGTTGTTGCTTCGTTGCTATGGTTACATTGTAGAAAAGTTCAAAACACCCAAAGAAATACGACAATTATGAATAAATTTATACAATTTGAATGACTGTCGTTTAAAACATATTTAGACCGTTTTGGCACATTTCCTTTCTCGTTACCAATTTTCACATAGTATTGCAACCCTGATAGATAATAGACTCGTATTCAGGATCGTCCTTGCCGGCTATTTAACATGATTAATTCATTGTTACATTCAACAAGTAATCATTACATTCAGAAGGTAATTATTACATTCGAAGAGTATCAATGATAACATATAACATTCAATGTATTGATAGTTAAGTTAAGTTCAAACATTAATTCTTACATTCATATATTAATCATTACATTCAATCAATGATTAATTGTTACATTAAAATGATCAATAGTGTTACACTATTACTTTTTATTACATTGAAGGGATGATTTAATTTTTAAAAGGATATCAGCTACTACATTCCATGGTTTCATTTAAATTCAAGGATATCAATTCTTACATGCAAGGCTTACTATTTATCTTCAAGGAAAAGTTGATGCATCACCTTCAGTCAGTGTGGGCACATGCCAAAACTATATAGATTGCAAATAACCGAATCTATTCAATTATCTAATCGTCTGTCTGGCTAAATTGTTGGCGATTGGGCTTCCGGATCTTTATTTACACATCAATAGTCCTCATTTACTAATGAACTTATGGATTGACTGGGAAGTAGGGAGAGGCCCAACTCCCAAATCTCCGTCGCGTAGCAACGCAGCGTGGGTTAGCAATAAGGAGGCGATGCGCTTGAACTGTCTCATCTCCTACGTCCGGATGTTTAACCTCTTCGCTCCCTCAGTCGTAACGCATTGCCGCATTCGCAATGCGTAACGGCGGTCAACTGGTTAAAGCGATGCAGCGCGGTCGCGAACAATAGGTTCGCGCGCAGGGCTAATGACTTCAGGTAAGAAGAATGCGACTCAATCGAGAGCAGCGCGGCCGGAGATCGGCTCAGGGTGAATCGGGTTTTTAATCGAACGGTTTCACTTAATTGTTTTGGAGACTTAATTATTGTTTTCCGGTTAATTCTTCTTACTCATTTGGGTTTTGGCCTTTCTCCTCTCTCCCGGCGAAGCGTGACAAAAGGTCGCCGTTTAAGGAGACAATAGTTTTCGTTTGATTAAAGGCATTCAGCACATTATCTATTCCACGACATAAGGGACATAGGTGCCAAAAATTCAAAATGATATTTGGTTTAAATAACTCATATTTTCAAATAATACATGAGTTGAAGTTTTAGGAACCATAATTTTTTTTTCCAAGACGGCCATTTTTTTTTTCTCAAAATGGCCATCAAAGTATAAAAGTAGAAATTTAGGTGATGAGAAAGATAAATTCACGTACAATTTGCTATCAGTAAATCTACTAAACCATTACTTCAATTGATGAACTTTCACATGAAAAGAGTTACCAGAATAACACTTTACCAAATGGCATGACAAAAATTTGCTGGTTTGATTATTGAATTTGACAAAATCTTGATTAGCTCAGTTTACCATAATAGATGTAACGTCAGTTACCAAAAACAAGGATTTTTTCAATTTATTCCACAAAGAAGCCGATATATGGGATGCTACTTGAGATTTGTAATCTTTGACCAACTCTCTTTCTATCAATACAACAAAAATTGGGATGCCCACATACCATTGGTAAAAATTGGCTCTTCAAAGTGTGTAACGTCAGTTACCATGTACATTTGTGTAACGTCAGTTACCATGATTTAGCATCATTTACCATGATGCAACATGATTTACCAAGGGAACAATGGTAATTGATAGATCCATAAACCTTCAGGAGGCACTTGCTAAATTGTTTAAGCCAGTTATTATCGTGTAAATCAGTATAAAGTTCTTTCAAAAGACTAAACATTGTGATGTAGGGGATGTAACGTCAGTTACCAAAATCATGGATTACACAAATCTTATTTAAGTTAAATTTCCCTTTGTTTCCCTGTAAGTTTTATCTCCCAGTACATGTGCAAATTGGATGGAAAGCCCTTACTTTATCTGCTTTTGTTAATAAAGTGGTGTAAAAAAGGCAAAATCCTCTCTTTATTTCTGTGAAAGGGCAAAGGGACTTGCCCCTTAGATCCCCACACCCCATATCCATTCCAA
Organism: Echinarachnius parma; assembly: GCA_037951105.1. Lineage (NCBI taxonomy): Eukaryota > Metazoa > Echinodermata > Echinoidea > Clypeasteroida > Echinarachniidae > Echinarachnius > Echinarachnius parma. The sequence goes on from JBAMJV010001791.1 coordinate 16,900, forward strand.
ATCATTGATAAATCACTGTTTTGAATCTTAATAGTTAATATATTTAATATCAAACATGTGACTGGTATGGTATGATTCATGAGGAATCAACAAATTTGTTCTACAACCTAAACCTAATTTACTTGTGTAACGTCAGTTACCACCCATAGGTAAAGTACATGTAAAACGTCAATTAGCCCCATAGGTACCGATTTCCCATTGTTTGATCTTTCGCTAGGTTGATATCAGTATTTAACATTTCACTAGTATGATATTATTCTTGATGCAGTGTAAAAACAGTTTCATGTAAACCCCATAGACAAAGCATTGTAACGTCAGTTACCGTAACGTCAGTTACCAGCATGCTCACAATAAACTTTCCACAGAATTACAAGAAAATGGACAAAGTTCTCCTTTCATTTGTGTATATGTTCTTGATGTACCAATGTATTAATCCATACCCCAAAAATCATTCTAACAAGTTAAGGACATGAAATATTTCAAACTGAATCCAACACATGATTTTTCATGTGTTAAGCCTATGGGAAGTGTAACCGTAACGTCAGTTACGTAACGTCAGTTACCGACATGCCTTCAGTAAAGTTATCATAGCATAAAGGGAAATGGTGCTTATTATTCTATTTTGTGTACATCTGTTCCTGGGTACCCAGGGATGATGTCACATCAAACTCATCATTCTAGTAGGTCTGGGACATGAGATATTACACTTTGATTCAAGACCATAATTTTGCATGTCTTTTTTGCGTAACGTCAGTTACCGACACATTTTTGCTCGCTGTTCGATAAAAAATGCAGATTTGGTGAAACAAATTATACTTATTTCTTCACTCTTATCAACTATATACCTGTATCAAATTATAACCCCCAGGTATCTTTATTTACATAACTACAATGAAAACAAAGTTGTAAAAATCCTACATTGTAACGTCAGTTACCGTGGAATTGCCCATATACGGAGGTTCTTTCCTGCATCACCCCGACATATCATTTGATTTGAATTAATTTTCTTTTCTTCCCCGCCTTTTTTTTCTTCTTTGAGGAAGTGGGTCCGTCACTTAAATATCTCGCATTCACGTGATAGCCGTGCAATTTGTCTTGCACCGGTATCATAATCATTATCAGTAGCAATTACAAGTAATTTGAGACACGATTGAAATAATCATTTCCAGTAATATAAACCATCTAAATGTCATAATCGCAATGAAACAGTTAAGTTATAGACGTTGAATTAATGATGCAAATAATGTCGATCTAATTTACATAACACTAATATACAATATTTATTAACCCGAATACATTTATTCATTCTGTAGATTGAACCATTTTGTTCATCTAAATGTAACCTACGTGGTTACTCAGAGATAACCGATATATGTCTTTTTGTGAATAAAGCCAATTAGTGCCATTTGTTTTTTTAATACTATGTAATATTATATTTCTATTTAATTTTTTAATTATTTATTTGATTCAAATATGTTTTCTTTGTCGTGTATGGTACTATATGCCTATTCACGTTCACATCCGGCTTTATTACTATAGGTTTACAATATGTGTTCCCGCTCGTTTAATGATGAGAAAAAACACGGGACAAAATAATATTGAAATAAATAAATGACGTATATGAGAAACCATTATCACACATAACGTATATTGTTGATAATTTTATAAACACTGTACGTTAGATGAAACAAAAAGATGTATGGTATACGTGATGGGAAAGTAATTACTACATTTTGTCGATGCACTATTTTTGTCATCCCATAAATTTAGTAAATAGGCGTAAACATAATGAACTCATTATTACGTCCTTGATAAACCTCTACAACATGAAAATAGATTTTACATACATACATTATGAACACGACATACAGCAATGGCAAAGCTAAAATAATTATTTATATGATTATTTTCTTTTCTATATATATATATATAAATTATATACACTACGGCGTGCGATCGTGAAAAGTGTAATAATTAAGTGATCCCCATCACGCATGAATCTACACGATTCTAATCTCAACAATCATTTTATAAACGGTCTTTATTGCTGCTTGTATCACTCCCCGCTATCAATCATTGCCACTGTCATTTGTCGATGATTGGTGCATAAGTTAGGTGCGCCGCTCTTTCCCCGACCAATCAGCGAGCAGCATTGTACCAAAATTAACGAGAGCTCCGCCCCCTGTCATTTTTTACGCAGTATAACAAGGTTATCATCGAATAGTTTTCGCTGTCTCCCCCTATAATCATGCCTACATCGCATAGCATATACAGACGTATTATCGAAACCAGTCCCAAAAGAGAGTTGGTGATCAGCGAAATAATCCAGTACCACTGAATGTCCTTGTGATGGATGCACAAGCAAAGAGCCACGCCGCATCAGCGGATGGTAGTGCAGTGCATGGGGATGAAATAAAATGCTACACTAACAGCCCAATAAACGTGCGGCAAGCTCGATTAGCGTTTAACCAATTCATTATCGTGACGTCACAATACAAGCTATCTGCGTCTGCCAATCAAAATGGATCTCGAAGTAGCGATTGGAGAGAAAAGGGCTGGCCATCGCGCTGTGGAAAATAAGATAATTAATTTCTCTCTGTTTTTTACCAAACATCTTACATATTCCTTACCCTCTCACACTCATTAGAGAAAATAATTATGATTATATTCTGAGTGTTGATGTCCATCTAAAACAACTATGAATGTGTGTGGAGTTGTTGATTTAATGATTATTAATTTTTGGTAGGAATTCATTTGATGACGGAGTTTTAACTATACAGTCACACGTACCCATCAAAGTATCTTAATGTATTGTTCAATATAAGGAAGACAAAAAAGATGGTCAGATTGTTGGAAACGAACTTTTAGTCAAATTGAAATTGGTATGTTTTCCTACTTATCTTGTCATTTGACAAGATTTAATAAGCATAAATGATTACGTTAAAATATACTAATAAAGAGGAATATACATTTCTGAACTTGTAGACACAAGGTGAGCTTCCCACTTTCAGAAGGCAATACTAACTTACTGGGAAAGATGACCTTCGGGTTAGATTCATTAAGTTAATATTTTTCTTTCCCTGGCATTAGTATGTTTCATTTGCCGAATAAATAATAATAATAATAACTAACGATAGACTAGCAATCAATTTTTTGTTCCGAAGCTTGTCCCACAGAGACTGCATCTGGTATAGTCATATTATTTTGTTTATAAAAGAAACACCAATTCATATAGGTGTTTGTTTCTGACTCTACACTAACCATGCTAACGGGAAAACCTGTTTCAGGTGTACAACGAGATTGGTACTTGGTACTTGGCAGTTGTATTCTCCAAAACACTCCATAGGAGTTTTAACTGGAGATTGAGAGCCTATTCAATCCCATCCCATAACCCCCTCCTCCAGTGACTCTCAGTGGATCGACGGCCCGGAGCGACCGGCTACCAATAAGCATAGCGAGCGGTTCACACATCATAAGGTAGCCAGCTAGCTTAGCTAGTTTGGTTCGCTCAGCTCCGCTCCCTCGGCATCAAACGTGCTTTGTTAGCTCCTCGAGAACGGACGTGTTTTGTAAGCGGTCCGCTCTTCATCGATTGGACCTGGTATAGATACCAACAGTTCGAAGTCAGGGTGCAGTGCGCACATTATCACATGTGAGATTGGGATTCAATTCTCATCTTCGAAGTGACTTCTTCATTTTACCAGACTCTTCGCCTCAACATAATTATACAAAGTATATCAAAGGCAGTTTGACGATTTAGAATCTTTTTGGGCGAAACTTTATTTTTCGCCAAGGAGAAAAGAAATGTTTCTATTCTGAGCGTCGCCTACAACAGGAAGATTTATATTTTGTATTTGTACGAATATAATATTTTTGAGAAGGATTTGAATAGACAACAAGGACGGACACGATGGCAGCCGTGGAGATATTCCGCCCTCAGATCACGGAGATCTCGACGTCATCGAGCAACACGACGACGTCCAAATCGAGCTGCTTCTCGATCGAATCACTTGTAGCAAAGGACACCCATCACCACCATCGTCATCACTCGTCACCGACACCGCCGACGTCGCCCCACGCCGGAGCCACGGCATCGACGGCCGAGACGAGTTCGCTCGCCTCGTCACCATTCACGCCGCCGGCAACGAGTCGCAACGGCGGCATCATCAAGCCCATGCCGACCGAGGCGTCTTTCTTTACGTCGATGGGCGGCGTTAAGGGACTCTATCACCCGGAGCCCATCTACCACACGGCTTCGTCCGGGCCTCCGTCGCACATGGGCCCGATACCGCAGCAGTTTGGACTCGCGCATCATCATCACAATCTGGCGGCTGCAGCAGCGGCGGCGGCTGCACAGCATGGTCACCCAGCGTTAGCCGGTGTGTTCGGCGCGCCGGGGCTCGGTGGTCCGAGGAGAGATGGGTTCGGGCTCTACCCGTGGCTGCTCGCTAGAAATCGCTTCCTTGCGGCGGGACACAGACCATTCCCAGGTACTATATCTTCCTTTTCTTTCCCATCCATTATCATAAATGTTTTATAAGTCTCTTTTTTTTTTTCGTTGTATATATTGTATAACTTCTCTTTCTGCCATTAACCTTAATTGTATCTAATCATTGAATTATTTGTACTGTCGTGTGCATGGTACTATATACTTAACTTGATTGTCATTGGCTTTAGTTTGAGAAGTTGTCACATTGATTGAATTGTAATTTTGTTATTTTCAAACAATCTTGACCGATAAAAACAGAGCAACTCCTCATAATAACGTAGTCTTAGTACTTTACCACTTTCCCTTTCGTCGACCACAGATACATATAGTTATGGGAATCTGATATCATTAGTTTTCATTTCAGCCAAGTTTACGCAACATTATTTTCAGTCCGTTGTAATCAATTTTAATATTAATATAGTTGTATTATTCATTAGTATATCCCAGTCCGTAATAAACGGAACAATTTCACGATTTCTACATGTATTTGCAACAATAAAAAATGTACTTGAATCGCGCGTTTTCATTAAAATGTTCTCATCATTATCAATACTTTATTGTATTAATTGTTAATACAAAATTTAAAAAAATGAACAAGAAGAAAATGACATAAATGTATCAATAGTGAATCCTGTTTCTGAACACGGTGTCATCCAAATTAATAAAACAAACGCCAAATCGATGAGTATATCTCTTTCTCTAAATACATAATATACTAAAGATTGGTGTGATACCGAGTGGCATTATTTAATTTGAAAAGAAACAATTTGCATTGCACTATTAGGAGTTATTTATAAATTATTCCCAGATAAGTAATGAATTCAATACCCGATTTGGCATGTAGACTATGGAAATGTTACAGTTTTTCTCAAATCAACACCAGGAAACCATGCGTAATAATTGCATGCATTAATTCTCCGCAACCCACTTCTCTATATATAAATTTACTAAAGCATAATTTGCTATAAAATTAAGAGAACCTCTCAAATTTATCTAGCCACACGGCTGCTAATTACCGTGCCCCCCTTTTTGGGGAGCGTCAGTCTATTTCGCTATTCCAAAAGCATGTCAGCCGTTAACCTCTTCGATACCGATCAATGGTGATGTCGGTTAGATACAATGCGCTTAGTATGTCAGCGGTAATGAACGGCTTCTGCGAATGGTCACGGTCAAGTTGTCTTCTTTTTTTTTTAGCGCACGGCCGCGTAGCGGGTAAAATCCAAACAGATCGATAGCGGATTGCTCGAGGGAAAGTGTCGGCATGGATGATGGTCGGGGTGGTGTTCGGGCCACTCCTCTTCGCTCATCATTATTGTACATGTTGTAGCTAGTAATTTATCCTTCGTATCACTTCCACTCACGTAGATTCCATTCACTAAATAAATACCCGCAAAATTAGATCACCGTTATTTAATTACGGTAATTGGTAATAATGATCGTTCTAAGGAGATGGTTGTTAGAGTAATAATAGAGATATGCTATTACTGCATGGGTAATATTTTTTTAGGACAAGTTACTGACGCAATTCGTGTTTTTTTTCTTTCAAAAATCAATAGTGAAGAGTTTTGAGACTTTCATGATGATAGACTGCTTTTGACAAGAGGCTTGTTTTTAAAGGGACTTAGTAACATTGTCCAAATCCTCAAAATAAATTTCTAATTCTAGCGGTTCCCTTATACCTTGTTGTATTCATATTAACAATAAAATCACGGGACAGGTTTCGGTTTTTCAAATTTCCCTTTCGTTACAAAGATATGTATGATTGAAGTATTCAGATAAGAAAAACTCCGGGCGAGTTTTTCTTCCGTGTACAAAGTGAGTGCAGTGAGTTACTGAATATCACTTTGCATTTTCGCTCATTACTTGGCCATACAATGTCCATTTGACTTGAAATTTCCACACAATACCCTGTGGACATATGAGATAACAACAATATACATTGCATCAACCATTCATCACTTTTTGCACATGTCAATACAGTTACTAGATCCCTTTAAGTGTTCGTTAACAAAAAGTTAGGTTTGATGGTTTGTTAATTCTTATAATTATTTTAAAACATAATTTAACAAAAAATGTTTTGTGTGTGTGTGTGTGTGTGCACTTTCATGAAGTGTGAACTTGTAGACCTAACAATAATCTATAGCTACAGTGACATTATAAAACTAATTATGTAAAAAGGTGATAAGTGCTTTTTGACATGGTTTCGGTCTTGTTCGCGTACGATCATGTAAACGTAGAAACTGTTGTATTTTACGAGTTACACTATGTGTTTTTCATATTGATGTATATAATTATACAAATAACTAGTTCGTAAAAGTGATAAACGAAGAGGGTTATGGTTATAGTTTGTAGTTCTGAGATGACTGTATTTTGTGTGACTTGATTATATCGGGAAAAATAATTATGACATATATTTACGGTTTAAGATAGTGAATAATTGGAGGATTGTAAATAATATGTTTTTGTTTTCCATGATGAGATGGTGAGTCGTATTCAACTATTCTCTACTGAAACTTGGTATAACATGTCTTATTAGTCTATATAACTGATAATCTCGTAGTCAATGGGGTTAAACAGACAGATTTGCAAAAAAAACGCTTTTTAAAAATTGATTTTTTATTGTTTTATTTATTATTTTTTGTTGTTGAAATAAAGCTTCCATCATTAATTATATAGTTAAAAAATATTATCCTTGAAAATTACACCTTACTGATTTGTATCAAGACAACATGTTGAAGATACGATTAAAGTTATCACATATTTGGTATTATTTGTCATAGTTTAATCGCAATTACGGTGTCTCAAATTGGGTAAAATGTCTTTATCGCTGTTTGCATAGTATCATAAACCCCATAATGCTACTGCTATGTGCTTCCTTTCCGTCCTTTTCCTGACTCAGTCTCGGAGGGCAATGCCCCCTCGACGGCCTTCAAGATCCCACTGTCCAGTGGTCAATGATGTGCATGTCCAGTCCCGTGACACCGCCACAATGAAGGTGTCCGAATTAAGCCATCATGAGCGCTGACCGATCGATAAAATGGAACGACATCGTGCATGCGTTCCTTGATTATGTTATTCTTGTAATGCGGTATACAGTGCGCTTCATTTGTTATAGAGTTCCATGTATTTATGTTACGCTTTACTTTTTGGTTGTATTATTCGTGCAATTTGTATGCAAGCGATTATATACAAAGGGTGATTTATAGTACAATCATTATTAATATCTTTGTGCGGCCTGAGAGGATACAGACTTCAACACAATACAATATATATTCCGAGACCGAGAATCAACTCTGAGATCTTGAACTATTTTGTATAGCCGATAGGCTCGTAGATTATTCATACCAACCGAAATCGAGAGCTATTAAGAGCTAATTAATGTGGTCGTATACGAGTAACAATGGGGGAATGGAAACCAAAATTATGTTAGGTTAGACTTTAGGGTAGCTGTTGATTTGTGTGTTTTTTTTCCTTTTCTGAGTATTATGACTTCGTTAACACCGATTGACTATAGAATTAATCGCCAGTGAGGGGGTGATATTGGGTTTGAATCAAAAAGAGTATTGGCGTTTTTGGACCCTTGTTGCTTTAAGCTGGCCGCTCTATACAACATCCACCCCCACCACAATAATTACTCTAATAACCCCCTTGATCAACCCAACTAATTCTGTGATACGATCTCAATCATGTCAAAAGCAGCCAGCGCGAGAGAAAGGGCGCTCGCTTTTTGAAGGTTCGAAACCGATTAGACCAAGAACTCAATTGAATGTATATTTAAAGGGAGAAAGCTTTTCTGCTTCATTTTCAAAGAGACTCGATCGCCTTAATGTAAATTAATTAGACTCCTTATCGGTGTATATAAGAGGAATGAATCGGGTGCTGGGAGAAAAGCTGGGGGGACAAAAGGGCTCTTGACACGAGGAAGCGCAACCGATTTGAATAGGCACGATAGCCCGATAGGTGTACAACGAGAGTGGGCTTGTTGAGGGGACACCACTCAAGAGCGCGAAACCTTTTTAATTCGGACTAAACGGCTGATAATAGCCCCCTAATTATGTTGTGAATTATATTATACCGGTGGCGCATAACAGAGGGGTACAAGGGAGGGGGCAAAGTGCACCCCATGTATGGTCTACGCCTTCCTCCCTGTCATGCACCTATGCTACGGTCCTCTTTTTATTTTATTTTTTAAATTTTTTTTGTTATACGGAGGAACAAAATATCAAACACCGTATTTTTGTTAGGGGGGGGGGGGGGGGCAAAACTGTCCACCAGTCACTACCTTTAAGGAATATTTTGACCACCCCACCCCACCCCTATCCCCATGTACCTCTCTTAGCCCCCTACTGGTTAGCTCATGCAACTATGCTACTGATTAATACTATACTCATGATAAATTATGCCAAATAGAAAGAGTTGTCGAAGCTCTATATTGAGACGATAATTCACCCAGCCATGTATATAGATCGACATCGAAACACTCAAAGTGCTTCGCGTATTGCTGCTAAGTACATAATTGTCATGATTATGTTGTGAACTAAAAACACAATTTAGCAAAGGCACGGTGTCAAGTAATCATTGAATCTCATTTGTAATCATTGAAATGATTGGTATTTACCATTCATATAAAAGAAAACGTAATTATTGGAGGTATATTGTACAGAGGAAGTGTTACACTGTAGTCAATGTGTACATTTGCAGTTGAATATGCTTAATATGATTGACATGGTATTAAAGGTTTTAACGATGCTTCAACATTCCCTAATTATTATTTATATTCCGGGTAGAAAACTTTAATACTTTAATAACTTTAATATCGCAATAATGTTACTCATCAATCATAAATAAATCAATCAATCAATCAATCTATCAACAAATCATCAAACCGGCAGCGAAAAACATCATAATTACTGTAAATATTTTGTTGTAACAACCTCTTCCATAATAGTCTTAGTACAGGAATTATATATTACTCATGTATCAGTAGACATTCAGAATAGTTCGATTACGTTCGCCCCATTTCCTTAATTTTGTTTGCGCAACAAAACTCACTCTTTTCACTTTTATTTTCAAATTATTCATTGCATGGATTTCGTTTTCATAACGTCCCTTTCAATGAAGACAAATTAATGGGGTATGAGTAATTTCGGCGATTCTTCATTATCTTTGATCCCTTTCTCACTCTCTTCTTTATATCTATCTATTTTATCCATCTATATTTTCTTCTTCTGACCAAAAGGGCTGGTGCCTTCAAGTTCGCCCTCTAACTATAGAGGCGTTAAGTTCAAGAACGGATTCTTTTTTAGGGCGATGTTGGGCGTGTGATATACTCTTGTTCGATATTCACCGCTGACCTCTATATATTGGGCGTGACACCCCCCCCCCCCCCCCCCCCCCAACAAAACAGACAAAAAAGGAATAATAATACATTACACAAAATCAATTTGTCACCTCCTAACTAGGTTATGGGAGCGCCGCGTTACTTGACCGGAATAAATCATTGTTTATTCAACGCTTTATTACTCTATTTGGTCAACTAATTCTCCCGTATGTTTGCTCGCTAAAATTATCTTTTGTTCGAGAACTAATTTCCCATAGAGACTGATATAGATGCGCGGAAACGAAAAAGAATCACGCGAGCAGCTAGCTCGCTTGTTCCTCAGTAATTTTTATTGATGCTAATTGTTTCTGGTCATCTTGTTCTGAATACTGGATGTTATGATGTCGGCATACGCTGCTCAAGGCTTCTCCTTGCATGTGGAGATGTAACTATCTAATAAAAAACGCTTTGAGAAAAGAAAACAGAGCAATTACGAACACCCCTTTAACCCTCTGAGTATACGCCATTGATATTACTTTGAAGAGCTGTGTTGCAAAAGGTAACAAACATCAGTTTTGAAAAAAGTTGAAGTAAGGCCATCGATATATAATTTAAAAAGTCATGCCTTTTACAAAATGATACTTCACAATTAACATAACTATCAATGCTAATTTAACCAAAAATATGGTTAATTTCTAAAAACATGTTTTCTTAAAATGTATGTATATTTCAGCAGCTTTAATCGCAAATACGGTATCTAACAATTTATCCAAGTTTAGATGATTCTGTTTGCAGCGAAACCTGTATCTATCATGTCTATTGTAGTTGGATCGTGAGTGGTCATTCAAAGATGGCGACTCGACACATTGCAAGATAGAACATTAGTTAATTAATTGAGTGATTATTTTTTTTGTTATAGGTAATAAATTAATGCAATTTATTATGAACCCTTTCGCTGTGACATTCACGAAAGGAAACCGCGGATGAATGAATTCTTAATAAAGCATAACTGCTCGCAATCAACTTGAGATATTCTCCCATTTATACCTGTCAAATCCATAATGACAATAATAAATATTATTAATGATGCTTGCAATTTGATCGTTTTCTCTTTCATGACGACGAGTCGCACTTTCGGTGCCATTTTTTGATACACTTAAATTTCTAGCGAATAACATTGTGTGTTCAAAATGTATATGGATAAGAAATATAATACAAGGCCGGACTTGTATTATCAATGACCATTATCGAATATTACTGTGCACATGCGCATAACTTATTAGTGGGATCTAAAGGAACAAAATGGTATAAATGCAAAATAAGTAATTAGAACATTGGGCGACAGATAATATCATAAGTATGATGCATGCAAGAAAGACATGTTTACAGCCATGTGTGTGGCGCGGCTTCTCCCCCGTGAAAAACATGGTGATGAAGGGTTGTCGGCGCCGTCTCATCTGCAACCCTACCAACAAACACCCTCACCACCAATCGTTGCATTGTAAACAAATCTTTCCGACATCAAGTATCCTGTTATGATACGAATATTATCCTGTATTTTTCTATAGAGGTAAATCTGCATGACTGTGATCTAAATAAAGCTTCGCAGATAATATCAGACATTCTGTTACTATTATTATGATGATGAAGGTTATCATCTCGCTCGATTTACTTTTTTTTTGACTTGAGGTCTATATTATTAACTAACTTTAACTAACATGCATGCCATTGCCGACAATTTATCGCGCTAATGGGCCAGGTATCACCGCATTATAAACACATTTTACATGGCCATGTTTATTTTGACGTCCTTCTCCGTTCAGATCGCGTACTTGCCGGGCTCGCAAAGACGAAAACAACCGGGGTTAGCTGCCCGATATTGAGTCATTATTATCACACCTGAAGAAGAAAAAAAAAGGGGGACATTAAACGGGCCGTGTTTTGGCGGGAGATTGTCTTTGATGTCTCTTTTTATCATGCCAGTGATAGTTAGCGTTTGTAGCTAATAAGTGAGAGCTATATTCTTGTAGTGTGCCGCAGAAATAACAGCGCGTGGATGATTAGCAACAATCTGATTACGAGGGTTGTGTTTGATTAGGGCTTGCCGCTGCTTACTCAGGGTTTAGTGGTGACAGCGGGAAGCTACTGGTATTTCTCCCCGGCCCGCCCGGGGCGCGGTGAAGGGCTGGCGATCTTTTGCTGCATTTCTGTAAGAGCACGCCGCGAAAAACACACACAAAATATACGCACTTTAAACGTAGAGGGCAATAGTTATCTATGATTGCTGTCCTTCTGGATTGCAACATCTATAGTAAAGTGGTGTAGTATAGGGAGACAAAGCCACACATGAGGCTAGCTTGTTCCAAAATAAGCATCAATTAAAATTGTATCCCGTTTATATTTTATTAATATTATTCATACACAAAAACAAAACAAAACACCAAGCGTATCATTTTGCATATCATTTGTTTTATAAATTTCTGGTCAGTGTCCCTTGGTTTGAAATAATAGATAGATTTTGATCAATATTACATTTTTTTATATAGATTTCTGGTCAGTCACCCTCTGTTTGAAATATAAAAGATCTATTCAAATAATAATTCTACGGGTTTTTTTTTTACTTTTCGATATAATATATTAGGTGCCGATCTCCACAATGGCGGCTTCTTTCTCCAGCGCCCGTCTGGGAAAGCATTAAAATTATTAAACTAATTTAAATTATTAACAAAATTCTACGTTTTGTTTCATTTTCTACATTATTTTAGGTGGCGATCTCCACAACGGCGGCTTCTTTCTCCAGCACCCGTTCAGGAAACCCAAGCGAATCCGGACGGCGTTCTCCCCCTCCCAACTCCTCCGACTCGAGAATGCCTTCGAGAAGAACCACTACGTCGTAGGGGCAGAGAGGAAACAACTGGCGGCGAGTCTAAACCTCACAGAGACACAGGTCAGTTACTCAAAGATGGTTGAATGTTAAAATAATGCATCATGATACATCGACTAAAAATAAACGGATCTAGCAACATTGTCAAAATCCACGAAACTCACTTACAACTCTAGCAGCACATACCTCGTTGTATTCGTATTACCAATGCAAGAATGGAACAAAGTTTAATTTTTTTTCGAATTTCCCTTTCGTTCAAAATCATGTTGGATTTGACATTCTCCACTGGATAATTTAAACTGTGCACAAAGTCAGGTTAATGAGTTAGCAAAATCACTTTACATCTACGCCCATTCCTCGATCATATGACATTTATTTACCATAGAATTTGTTAACGTCACTCAGTCATGTTTTCCATTTTTAGTTAATATCAGAAGACTTTTGAGGTGTTTGGTGATGGCTATGATGGTGGTAGCTAATGGCGGGGAGTGATCGAGTAAAGAGGGTGGCAATGGTTGCCAGGGGGCACATCCTGCGCTAAAAATGTAATACATTTCGTATTTCTTTATTAATAATTTACCCACGTGTCTTTGGAGGCTTCTGTTGTTTTTAGGGGCGGGAGCGGGAATTCCCATAGGGCAAGGGAACAGAATTAGGCCTTCAATTCCCGTTCTTATACATGTATTTATATATTTGGTTAATATTTTGGGGAAAACTTATTTGTTATTTGTGATATTTGGCATGCAATTTTTTCTTCAAACTAATGCACAATCATATTTATAAAACTGGCACATTAGAAAAATCGTTTTGAAATGTCTCCTTAAAATGTGTATTCGTTCCATTCGTTCGTTTGATTCATTGCACTAAGTTCACATAATTACATCACATACAACTGCATTTTGCACGCTTCATATTAACCCATTTATCATTATTTATTTTATATAAAAGACTATAAGGACTGAAAAATAATAACAAATTAAAAAACAAACTAAGAAAAAAAACAATTCCGATATCTGTTATCCTCATCTCCAAACCCAAAAAGTTACAATTCAGTTAATATTAGAAAATTACATAATCTGTAAAACAAAGAAGAAAAAAATGAAGAAATCGTAATATTAATTGAGTCGCTAGTAATACCATAGATTACTTTTAAAAAGTTTTCCGCGGCTATTAGTAATTATTTTAACTACACCTACTGTATTATGAGAATGTATACAATAGGGAAGTTGTAATTTGGGAAATACATATTTTAATTGTAAGTCTAATGTTCGCTCCCAATTCAATAAGTGGAATAGTATTACAAGTGTCATTTTCCGTAAACCACGTAAACGGTGAGAAACAATCAGATAATGTACTGAATATCAGATTAAATCATGCTCGTATTGATGTTCAATATTCAACGGTTCCCCTTTTTTATGTATATGGAATATAATTAGTCGCGCAGATATTATAACTAAATGTTTCTTGATGGAAATATAGTAACCCCGAAACTCGACTTTAGAGAGCAACAGTAATGAAATCAGTTGGAATGAAAATGATGGCTCGAATGTATTTCAGAGATATTTTGTATCGTTAATTTGGCAACACAGCGCCAACATGAAGATAATGTCAGACTTAAATTACGATCTTTCTTTCATATTGCACGTATTATCATCATGATCATAGGAAATGATTCAATTAGTCGTAATCGGTCGCATTTAATGAGAAGTCTACATTTAAAAGGAAAGGGAAAGTTAATAGCTCACTTTAGTTATAAGAAGACACGATGACTGTGGAAAAAGTGGACTTTCTACCGACTGGCGCTCTTCAAATAATCTGAACAAGTTTTGAAAGTATCATAACATTTCAACCATTAAAACAAATCAACAACACAATAGTTTCTTGTTTTGGTTACTTTCATTTTGTATTTTCGCTGTTGTGCTTATATTCAAGACAGAATTTATACAACCATATAATGTCATCATGGTCATGCAATTTTCATGAAAACTGACAGGAGAAGAAATCAAAATCAATCATTCGCTAATTATATTATCGTGCAGTATATTATATCTTAGAAAACTGCAATTAAGATCCGGAATATTAGATATTAGAGTTGGAACATTGGTCATAATCATCATGTGTCGGTAATAGAATCGGTCGAAAACGGAAGATTGTGAGGAGAAGTCGAGCTATAGACGGCGATACGGTGCACGGCGATAAAACAGTTCCTCTGGAGAGCGAATCGGTACCTCACGACGGCAAATAAAGCTCCAGTTTCATCGCTTGCTCTTCTAAATTAAACGATCATTTAGCCGCGCCGCATCGTGTGTTCTTAATATAATAACGAGTTATCATCGGGATATAGATACAGGCAACCCGACCAATCAAGAGCGCCTCCGATAATTGCATAATACCAAAATTATTTTCCCCCCACGGAAACCCGACCCGGAACAATAAATAAATTTTCTCATCAAACAAGGCTATTATCATCGCTCCGTCCTTTATTCTTGAATGTGATGTGAAAGACAAAGTTCCGCTTCATCATCGTTGTGGCACGTATTTGGCTCTTGCTGCTAATTTGATGTTTTCCAAAAACACAATAATAATTATCGGTCTCTTTATGTTCTTCTTTTCTTTTAGTTTAGTATCAACCGTTCTGTGTGTATCGTGTGTATCGTGTATCGCTGAAATAGCTGCCACGCAAATACGCTAATGTAATCATTTTCCGTTGCTGCTCTTGTTTTTCCTAATTCTTTTCACGGTAAATTTCCCGCTCAACGAGCGAGATAATTATACAACATGTACAAGACGAAGAATTTGTTGTAATTTATCAACTTGTGTGTGCATTTTGTTCGTTCCTTCGCGCCAATTTCCCCCCGTACCCGGTATGTCAGTGTCTCATGGGTATTATATGCGAGGACAAACACAT